>SKCR01035448.1:0-265135 GCA_019454045.1 Zanthoxylum bungeanum | reverse complement strand
CGTTTTTGTGAGTATTGTTTCCGCCATTACTTCTATATAGTTCATTTTTATATATATTTTGCTTGTTTTTGATCTTGGGGACATGGTTATTAGATTCCCAACAGGTTCACCCGCAGCGGGTTAAACACTGATATAGAGATAATGTATCTAGTCAAACTAGTTACATTATAACAGTTTCTTAACTTAAGTACTAACCCGAAGGTAGTTCCTAAATTCAAGTATTTACGGTTAAAATAGCGACTTTCGTCCCGTTTCCAGTTCGCATATAAATTTCAATTGAAGTCAGTATCCTGTTCAAAACAGATTCTGAACATCAATATATATATTTATGTACCACACTAAGTATCTTAAATCAAATTTTAATACTAGTTGTGAACATAATTATGACAATCATATTTGAAGTCAGAGCCTTGCTCGTCTTCTATTCCTTCTTGGGATATGTCCTTTTATCTTCCTAGAAGATAATAATTATTTTGCTTTTGACCTTTTCAACATTTTAGAAGCCTTGGCCAAGCCTCGGGTTTCTAGAATATCGAAGTAAGGTGCGCCTTGCGCTACTTGCCTAATTGCAAAATTTGACTTTATCTCCTTGAGATTAGTCATTAATTCTTCAAGAATTATCAATTGCAATTTTTACTTCTAAAATCTAATTTTAGATTTATGAAGATCCTTCAATTTCAGTATCATACTTTAAGAATCTAATCCTTAGTTCTGATAAAGAAATCAAGGAGTCTATATGACAAGTATAATAGATTAAGCACTAAAGTTATCATTACATGAATATTCCAAATATCATGTTCCACTTATTTGCTTAACTCCGGGTCTTAGGCATAATACGTTATTTTATCAAATAAAGTAACTTATTATTTTCCAGGACCATCCTGAAATTTTATTCCCAATTAGAAAATTAAAGTCGTTTAAATACATTTTCACCCAGGATTATGTTTTAAACACTAATCTTTCATTTATTTCTTGATTCTAATAGTCCAACTATTTAATCAACGATTTGTGGTACTATTTATTATAATGATTATTATAGTCCAACTATATAATCAAATATTATTTAAATTAATTAACCTCAATTACATTGATTACTATAATCCAATTATAAAATCAACTGTAAACGAAATTAATTAATTCAAATATATTAATTAATATAATCCAATTATATATAATCAACTATAATACAGTCCAACTGCTTATAAAACAACAATTAAATATTAGTCCAACTAACATTTAATCTAACGACGAAATAATTTGAATGAGCGCGTATGGCGAGTAATTGAACGAGTATTGCAAATTCAACTCCTGCCTCCACTATTTTTCGGCGAGCCTCTAACCCTTTGTCGAGTACTCGGGAAACCGTGTTTCCTAGTGGGCTAAGATCCCGTTAAATATCACACAATCTTGACTTTGGCCAACAAATTGTATGATAATTAACTAGGTAGATCTCTAAGATCAATTGGATCTAATCCAATTCCTAGATCCGGTAGGTGGACATCCAAATCCGAAACATATATCTTATATATGCCAATACATCCAATGTATTACCTAACTTTTTTCCTCTGAATCAACTAAGCCTTGGCTTTGGCACAACAAACTTACTGATCCCAGTCAAGCGCGACCCATTGACCATGGAAAGCTTCGTAATCAATGTCGATGGACAAGAAGTGGTCTTGACTTTGGCCAACAAACCACAACTTGGACAAGACACTGATATGGAACAAAGCCTTCGTGATTCAAACACATATTCGACAGACAAAGGCCTTGACTTTGGCCAACAAACCAATGCCGTCTAGGATCTTGAGTGAGAATCACTCAATGGAAGGAAAGACGCTTAATATTGAGCGAGGGTTTTTCGCGTGCAAATTGGCAACCAATTTATTATCTTTGTTAAGGTCTCATCATCATACACCCTTAAACATGCATTCTAAACACATAATAAAGCACATATGAAATAAAATAATAATGATATGCGGATGGATACTTTACATTGATCCTAGATCAAATCTCTCATTTTCTCTCTCCAACTAGAACATGTATTTACTTCTACCCGTTACACTACACTTCTAAAGAAACCTCATTTACATTGAGGGGAATAAGTGAGAAGAGAAATACAATGAGAATAGAGGTGACAAGGCTGGACACGCAGGTCTAATTAATAAATCAAATTTATCACACAATTTCCAAAATTGCCCCACCCGACTAATATCCATCCGCTATACATTATTCATGCATCGCAACCATGTATTCATACAAGCATGTTATCAATCAATCTAATCAAATTAATTAATCTGATAATTAGTGATCATCTAATGTTCAAACAACGATTTGATTTTTTGCTCGAGTCAAACTCGTTTTGCGAATAAGTAGTCAAAGTACGAATTCTCGAATTAATTAAACTGCATAATTAAAATCCAATTTAATACGCATCTAATTCTAATTCTCTATTTAATTCCAAATTAACTATTACACTTTTATTAACGAACCTATACGATTTAAATTCCAAATTCAATCGTTACAGGTCTCAAAGCCCGATAAACATATAATGTTTATTTAATTAAAGTCTAATGGGCTTTTAATTAATTTCTTAAGGCGTGGACTTTTGGTCAACTCGGGTGTAGGCACTGCATTTTTGCATATAAGTCCCGGTGATGAGTCTCGTATGGAGACACTACCTCTTTGATTGTGAAAGCCGCGGGAAACGGACGTCGGAAGGGCAAAGTTGGAAATTAGCATTTGGTCGGATTTAACTCGCTTGTTTCGCTTCGGGTTCGCTTGTTGGACCTCTATTTTAAAACACATCTCACAAATTAAACAATTAAAACATTTAAAATACATGTCACAAATTAAATTAAACTTTAATTAAATTAAATTAAAACTAATTAAATTAAATTAAATTAAAATCTAATCAAATCACATTCCTAATTTAAATAATCAAATTAAATAACTAATTAAATGAAATTAAATTAAACCAATTAAAATAACTAAATTGAAATTAAATAACCTAACCTAAAAAATCACAAACCAATCCAAATTAAAATCAAATTAAATAATTCACTCACCAATTTAAATAAAATTCCCTACCAAAAGACCATATGTACCCATCCAAAACCCTAACCCTAGCTCACCAGTATATAAGGACCCTTAAACTAAACCTAGATTTTGGCTTCAGCCCATTGACCTCACGGCAAAGACAAAACAATGAAACCCTAGACAAACCTTCATCTCCTTCACGCCTGGCCATCTAACCCTTAGCAACCCTCAACAACCACATAAGGCAACCCACGATCACCAACAGCTCACTTCCCCCTTTCATCACGCCAAGACACCCTCACGAAGCCACCTTCAGCAGTCCCTCGGCCCCTCTCTCGTCATCCATCTCTTTGCACCAAACTGCCTCTGATTCACGACACAAGCAAGCCACAAAAGATAAACCAATGTCTTGACGCTTCTCTCCACCACACACGGCAACCAACTCATCAACCCTAAAGAACCAGCCCCTCGCACAGCCCTTACCCATCAACAGTCCACTCAAATCTCATAGCCTAAGCCCCTCTCGGCAGCAGCCCATTTCACCAACGCCCTGGCAATAAACAGCGCACCTACTGCCCCTAACACAATTCACACATGTCACAAACAGCACCCACACCGACAAAACCCTAGCACCACCCTTCAACTCGCACAACCCCCAAACCAGAAGCCATAAACCCTTCAAACTCGATGAGACCCTTCTCATTAACACACAAAACTCTCATGACCACGTAAACCCTGAGCCACTGCCCACTCTCCACTGCAACGCACCCCCACCGACAACAAATCTAGACACTCACTCAGCCATAGCCTTTCACCGAGAGCCACTAACCCCTCACTGCCCAGTTCACGCCTCTTTTCACTGCCCAAAACCAACACGTCCCCACTACTCCCTCAAGCAGCCATAGTTCACAGCCCTCCTTCTCACACAAAGCAACCCTCAGAACCCTAACAAGCCTCTGCCTTCAAACTAGCCTCTGACCGACTAAACACCTTCATTACCCCATCACGACCAGCCCTTAACGCCACTACCTTTCACTCAGCAACACTCCAACAGTTCCTAGAATTGCCCTCACTCCACTGACTAGTATTATCCTCACGCCTCTGCACTCAAAGACGCACATTCTTCACGCCTTCAGCACCCCTTTCACCGCTCAAAATGGCCACTGCTCTCGTGCCAAGACCCCACCAACAAACCGAATATTCTCTCTCAGCCGATCAGCCACCTAACACTCACGTTAAACCCTACACCAGTGCACTGCCCTGTAGCCGAGAACTAAAAACGAAGACAAAATGGTGATCAGCAAGCCCATGCCGTGAAACCAGCCTCATACCCTCACGCATCACTACCATCTGCCTTCACGCATCACTGCCCTCCACTCACAGCACCCATATAAAAGTCACGTGAAAACCCTAGCAATAAACAACCCACTTACGGCCATAAGTAACAAGACAAAACGAACCGACCACAAGCAACCCCATTAACCGCCAAAACAGTCCCAAAATAGCCCCTTAAACCCTTAAAACAGTGACCAAAAAATATACCAAAAACAACAGCGAAACGGAGTAAAAAACAGCAGCCCGAACAACAAAACAGCGAGGAAAGACGTTGAGTTAGTGGACCAAAAGAGTTGCGGATCATTCACCCTTCCAACGGCCGTGTAACGCCCTTTCGTGAGACGATAAAAGAGGTTAGACCTGAGGGCACCCTTTTATTCATTATCTTTCGTTTATTTTATTTATTTGAATATTATGGCATGAGAGTCGTTTGAGGCATGATGTGATTGTTGGATGAGCGGGATGTGTGTTCCCTTTTGTGGTATATCGGATGGAAACCCGGACGTAAATTCCGTAGCCGATTCCGAATGGACGGTATTGCGGTCTGCACTCGGGATACAACGCCACGTACCACTTAAGATACACATATCTCGTCTCATCCAAATTTGTATTTGAACATGTTGTAGTTTATAGGTCGTTCATTTATTATTTTAAGAATGATTTAATTTAGTTTTGTTATTTAATTTCTAAGCATGATTATGTTATTTTTAAGCATGTTATTTTGATTAGTTTAGGTTTATGTTTGAATAGTGATTCGTTTATTTAATGGTTCAATATGCTCATTGTGTGATATCATGTTTGCCATTCAAAGACCTACTTTCAAGCATGCAAACTTAGAATATGATTTATTTAGTGAATGCATGTTATATCTAAGTACCCTTTGAGCATGATTATTGAGTAGACTCGGTTGATTTATTGCACAAATTATATCATCACAAGTGACATAAGTAAGGGACCATTCCGAACCCAACGGTTTGAGGTCTTCCCTTGCGAGGGGTGAGTGCGGCCTTAAATCTTTGTCCCGGTTCACACCGGGTGGCAACTCCATGTTATTTCGTACTCCCAACTAGGCCGCGAGCCTAGAACAGCGTCGTCAAGTTCTGTTGTCTACAGTCTGGTGACTCCACTGGGGAAAGAGAATCAGCCCCGAAATCATGTCTTGTGATGTGTATAATTTGTGCATTAGTTGACCGTTTCTATAGTGGGTTGAGGGAGTTCAATCAAAGGCATTGTCATAAACCTACATGTGAACCATATTTATATATCCTATAGGAGTTGCCCCTTTATGCTTTTGAAAACCACATGCATATTATATCTCATACATTGCACGCATCTCATGCATTCACGCATCACGTTAACCCTCTGTGTCTTAAAAGCCATCATAGATATCCGTTGGGTTAGGGATAAAAGAAGAATTATCAAAGAAGGGTCTAGCAAACATGGATAGTGAGGAAAATGAAATCGAGAAACAGAAAACCTTACGGTAAGGATAGAAAGACCATTGGGGGGGCCTTCAGAAAAGAAAAAAAAAGAAGAAAAAAAAAATAGAAAAAGAAAAAGAAAAAAAAAGTGTTGTTTAGTCCTTAATAGTTAGACATAAATCCGATGATGAAATTGATTGCTTTAGAGTGAAACTATAGAAATGATAAACTCTTGATGTGCTTTTATCTGATGCTTTGAATTGTTGATCTATGCTAGACTCGTAAACACTTCACTATAGGTTCTTAGCAGTGAAAACCTGAGTAGTTGGCAAGGTGACTAGTTGAAGAAATTGCGGGTCGATGAATGACCGTTTGCTTAGATGTCTATCCTGACTTGCTTGTGTTATGATGTGTGGTATGGTTGAAAAAAAAAAGTCTCTAAAGAAAAGAAATAAACCGCCTATAACCGATAAGCGTGAAGCTACCCATGGGCGAGTATTATGACCACCATGAGGAGAAATGCTACCTTAAAGGGTAGGTGTGTTGCAAAAAAAAAAATAAAAAAAAAAAAGAAAAAAAAGAAAAAGAGAGAGAGAGAAAAGAAAAGAAAAATAAAGCCATACCACTTTGAGCACAGAAAAGCAATTGCAGAGCATACCTGAGACGTCTAGGTTGGTTTGACCCACCGATCCCTATTTTTGAAACGGAATCATTGAGTTAGCTTACTTAAGGATCAAGCTGCAAAGGAACCTTTGCACACACACACTTTGAGTCTGGCATAGATCATTTATTCAAAAACTCAGATTTGAGTTGCATTGAGTGTTTTGAATGTTCTCTGGTTTCATTAATGGACATTCCTTGAGGACGATAATATGTATAACTGTTGGGACTATTTCGTAGCATGTGATATAGTATAATGATATGGAAGGCCCCACCATGTGGTTCATCTTGATTAAATGCAAACAGAGGAGAACAGAAAGCTAAATCAAGACTGGGAGCGAACAGTCTACCACCTCGTGAATCCGGGACATAACAAGAAATTGAGCCATGAGACCAGAGAGAATATTGTGCAATCACCTGGAGAACTGGCGGAAGACCTAACCCAACGGAATAGGAAATTCATTCATGCATGCATGCATACACGTAACATATTTTGCATTTTTTTTTGTGTTTGTTTTGCTTTGTATTCACAGGTTTTGAAGAAGAAAAAGAAAAGCGGCAAAGACAAGCCAATCAGAAGCAGCGACAGTACAGTCCGTTTCAGAAATGAATTAGTTTTGGGGATGAGTCCAAGGGTTGAGGCCCATATCAGTCAGTTTCGGGGATGAGTCTCAGGGTTGAGGCCCATATCAGTTTCAGTCTTGGGGATGAGTCCAAGGGGCGAGGCCCATATCAGTATCAGTTTGGGGCGAGGCCCACATCACTCTGGGGGTGAGGCCCACATCGTTATCAGAATCAGTCTTGTCGGGTATGGCACTCTGGGGGCGAGGCCCACATCATTATCAGTATCAGTGTTGCCAGGTATGGCACTCTGGGCGGCGAGGCCCACATTAATTCAGTATCAGTCTTGCCGGGTATGTCACTCTGGGGGCGAGGCCACATCATAGCAGCATCATAGCAGTTCTGCTGGGTATGGCACTCTGGGGGCGAGGCCCACATTAGTTCAGAATCTATCTGTCCGAGTATGGCACTCTGAGGGAGAGGCCCACTTTAGTTCAGTATCAGTTTTACCGAGAATGGTAATCCGAGAATGGAGTAAGGTCCGAGGATGAACAAAACGAGAATGGTAATCGGAGAATGGAGTAGTGTTCGAGAATGGACAAGCCGAGAATGGCAATCCGAGAATGGAGCAGAGTTCGAGAATGAACAAGCCGAGAATGACGATCCGAGAATGGAGCAGAGTTCGAGAATGAATAAGTCGGGAATGGCAATCCGAGAATGGAAACACAGTTCTAGAATGAACAAGCCGGGAATGGCACTCCAAGAATGGAAACACAGTTTGGGAATGAACAAGCCGGGAGTCTTGCCAGGTATGGCGCTCCGGGTGTGGAGACACTTCAGTATTAGTATCAGTTTGGGGCCGAGGCCCAAATCAGTATCAGTATCAACTTTGGGTGAGGCCCAGTTTGGGGCGAGTCCCACATCAATATCGGTTCGGGGGCGAGGCCCACATCAGTATCAGTTCTGCCGGGTGTGTCACTCCGGGTATGGAGATATTACAGCGACGCCTTAGGTATGAGGTTTAGCACACCGGGTACGACACTCCGGGTATGGAGATATTACAGAGACGCTTTGGGTATGAGGTTTAGCACGCCATGTACGGAACTCCGGGTATGGAGATATTACAGCGACGACTTGGGTATGAGGTTTAGCACGCCAGGTACGGCACTCCGGGTATGGAGATATCACAACGACGCCTTGGGTATGAGGTTTAGCACGCCAGGTACGGCTCTCCGGGTATGGAGATATTACAGCGACACCTTGGGTATGAGGTTTAGCAAGCCAGGTACGACACTCCGGGTATGGAGATACAACATCAGTTCTGTCAGGTATGGCACTCCGGGTATGGAGATACAACATCATTTCTGCCGGGTATGGCACTCCGGGTATGGAGATACAGCATCGGTTCTGCCGGTATGGCACTCCGGGTATGGACACATCAGTATCAATTTTACCAAGTATGGCACTCCGGGTATGGAGACATCAGCATCAGTTTCAGGGATGAGTCCCACGGCCGAGGCCTACATCATCATCATTATCGGTTGCGGGGATGAGTCCCGGGGGTTGAGACCCACATCATCTTAAGTATATTCCATTTTGGGGATGCGTCCCCTGGCCGAGGCCCATTTAGTCAGCGGTATTGGGATGCGTCCCAAGGTCGAGGCCCCCGTTGTCGGTTGCAGTTATTGGGATGCATCCCAGGGTCGTGGACCCACTGCATCAGTTTGGGGATGCGTCCCCGGGCCGAGGCCCATTTTGTCAGCGGTATTGGATGCGTCCCAGGGTCGAGGCCCCCGTTGTCGGTTGCAGTTATTGGGATGCGTCCCCGGGTCGTGGACCCACTGCATCAGTTTGGGGATGCGTCCCCGGGCCGAGGCCCATTTTGTCAGTGGTATTGGGATGCGTCCCAAGGTCGAGGCCCCCATTGTCGATTGCAGTTATTGGGATGCGTCCCAGGGTCGTAGACCCACTGCATCAGTTTGAGGATGCATCCCCGGGCCGAGGCCCATTTTGTCACCGGTATTGGGATGCGTCCCAGGGTCGAGGCCCCCGTTGTCGGTTGTAGTTATTGGGATGCGTCCCCGGGTCGTGGACCCACTGCATCATTTTGGGGATGCGTCCCCAGGCCAAGGCCCATTTTGTCAGCGGTATTGGGATGCGTCCCAGGGTCGAGGCCCCCATTGTCGGTTGAAGTTATTGGGATGCGTGCCAGGGACGTGGACCCACTGCATCGGTTTGGGGATTCGTCCCAGGGGCCGAGGCCCATTTTGCCAGTGGTATTGGGATGCGTCCCAGGGTCGAAGCCCCCGTTGTCGGTTGCAGTTATTGGGATGCGTCCCTGGATCGAGGTCTACTGCATCATCAGCTCGGCGGAGCAGCAGGCAAGTCAGGTGGCAGCTGGCGAGCCAGGTAAGTAAAAATGCATTGCATAACTTTGATAGGATTGTTCAAAGTCACACACTGCACAAGTCCCATCAAAGTGGGGGCGACTGTAGGCACTGCATTTTTGCATATAAGTCCCGATGATGAGTATCGTATGGAGACACTACCTCTTTGATTGTGAAAGCCACGGGAAACGGACGTCGGAAGGGCAAAGTTGGAAATTAGCATTTGGTCGGATTTTACTCGCTTGTTTCGCTTCGGGTTCGCTTGTTGGACCTCTATTTTAAAACACATCTCACAAATTAAATAATTAAAACATTTAAAATACATGTCACAAATTAAATTAAACTTTAATTAAATTAAATTAAAACTAATTAAATTAAATTAAATTAAAATCTAATCAAATCACATTCCTAATTTAAATAATCAAATTAAATAACTAATTAAATTGAAATTAAATTAAACCAATTAAAATAACTAAATTGAAATTAAATAACCTAACCTAAAAAATCACAAACCAATCCAAATTAAAATCAAATTAAATAATTCACTCACCAATTTAAATAAAATTCCCAACCAAAAGCCCATATGTACCCATCCAAAACCCTAACCCTAGCTCACCACTATATAAGGACCCCTAAACTAAACCTAGATTTTGGCTTCAGCCCATGGACCTCACGGCAAAGACAAAACAATGAAACCCTAAACAAACCTTCATCTCCTTCACGCCTGGCCACCTAACCTTTAGCAACCCTCAACAACCACATAAGGCAACCCACGATCACCAACAGCTCACTTCCCCCTTTCATCACGCCAAGACACCCTCACGAAGCCACCTTCAGAAGTCCCTCGGCCCCTCTCTCGTCATCCATCTCTTTGCACCAAACTGCCTCTGATTCACGACACAAGCAAGCCACAAAAGATAAACCAATGCCTTGACGCTTCTCTCCACCACACACGGCAACCAACTCATCAACCCTAAAGAACCAGCCCCTCGCACAGCCCTTACCCATCAACAGTCCACGCAAATCTCATAGCCTAAGCCCCTCTCGGCAGCAGCCCATTTCACCAACGCCCAGGCAATAAATAGCGCACCTACTGCCCGTAACACAATTCACACATGTCACAAACAACACCCACACCGACAAAACCCTAGCACCACCCTTCAACACACACAACCCCCAAACCAGAAGCCATAAACCCTTCAAACTCGACGAGACCCTTCTCATCAACACATAAAACTCTCATGACCACGTAAACCCTGAGCCACTGCCCACTCCCCACTGCAACGCACCCCCACCGACAACAAATCTAGACACTCACTCAGCCATAGCCTTTCACCGAGAGCCCCTAACCCTCACTGCCCAGTTCACGCCTCTTTTCACTGCCCAAAACCAACACGTCCCCACTACTCCCACAAGTAGCCATAGTTCACAGCCCTCATTCTCACACAAAGCAACCCTCAGAACCCTAACAAGCCCATGCCTTCAAACTAGCCTCTGACCGACTAAACACCTTCATTACCCCATCATGACCAGCCCTTAACGCCACTACCTTTCACTCAGCAACACTCAACAGCTCCTAGAATTGCCCTCACTCCACTGACCAGCACTATCCTTACGCCTCTGCACTCAAAGCCGCACATTCTTCACGTCTTCAGCACCCCTTCACCGCTCAAAACGGCCACTGCTCTCGTGCCAAGACCCCACCAACAAACCGAATATTCTCTCTCAGCCGAACAGCCACCTAACACTCACGTTAAACCCTATGACCAGTGCACTGCCCTGTAGCCGAGAACTAAAAACGAAGACAAAATGGTGATAAGCAAGCCCATGCCGTGAAACCATCCTCAGACCCTCACGCATCACTACCCTCTGCTTTCACGTATCACTGCCCTCCACTCACAGCGCCCATATAAAAGTCACGTGAAAACCCTAGCAATAAACAACCCACTCACGGCCATAAGTAACAAGACAAAATGAACCGACCAGAAGCAACCCATTAACCACCAAAACAGTCCCAAAACAGCCCCTTAAACCCTTAAAACAGTGACCAAAAAAATATACCAAAAATAGCAGCGAAACGGAGTAAAAAATAGCAGCCCGAACAGCAAAACAGCGAGGAAAGACGTTGAGTTAGTGGACCAAAAGAGTTGCGGATCATTCACCCTTCCAACAGCCGTGTAACGCCTTTTCGTGAGACGAGGGCACCCTTTTTTTCATTATCTTTCGTTTATTTTATTTAATTTGAATATTATCGCATGAGAGTCGTTTGAGGCATGATGTGATTGTTGGATGAGCGGGATGTGTGTTCCCTTTTGTGGTATATCGGATGGAAACCCGGACGTAAATTCCGTAGCCGATTCCGAATGGACGGTATTACAGTCTGCACTCGGGATACAATGCCACGTACCACTTAAGATACACATATCTCGTCTCATCCAAATTGTATTTGAGCATGTTGTAGTTTATAGGTCGTTCATTTATTATTTTAAGCATGATTTAATTTAGTTTTGTTATTTAATTTCTAAGCATGATTATGTTATTTTTAAGCATGTTATTTTGATTAGTTTAGGTTTATGTTTGAATAGTGATTCGTTTATTTAATGGTTCAATATGCTCATTGTGTGATATCGTGTTTGCCATTCAAAGACCTACTTTCAAGCATGCAAACTTAGAATAGGATTTATTTAGTGAATGCATGTTAGATCTAAGTACATTTTGAGCATGATTATTGAGTAGACTCGGTTAATTTATTGCACAAATTATATCATCACAAGTGACATAAGTAAGGGACCATTCCGAACCCAACGGTTTGAGGTCTTCCCTTGCGAGGGGTGATTGCGGCCTTAAATCTTTGTCCCGGTTCACACCGGATGGCGACTCCATGTTATTTCATACTCCCAACTAGGCCGCGAGCCCACAACAGCATCGTCAAGTTCTGTTGTCTACATCGGGTCCAACCGAATAACCAAAATCCAATCCGGGATTTACCCCATAAGCCTTTAAATTAATTTTGGCACATTAGGCCCAATTAAATAATTAAGGTCCATTAAGTCATAATTGGACTTTATGGATGTGGTTTTGGGCCCAATCGGATCCAACCAAATTGGCCTAAACCTAACTTGGTACAACCAAGCCCAAAAGCCCAATTACAACCTTAAGGCCCAATTTCAAAAAACAAGCCCAATTAATTAACTTATAAAATTCTAAATTCCATAATTAATTAACCTAAGTGTAATACACCATTAACCACCCAATTAATATTTCTAAGCATCAATTAGCATACTTAATCATGCATTCTACATTAAATTGTGTCCAACATAATTTATCAAAATCAAACCAATTTACATGCTTAAAGTCTCGGCAATTAGGGGTTTTTCAATCCGATTCGGTTTTAATCAAATTGAATCCATAATCCTCATTTCCCAAATCAATTAAACTCATCCAATGAATCAAAATACAAAAAACACAATGAATTTTATATCCAATTGAATTCGGCCAAGCCTACTTTAATTTGGGGAAAATTGTTCCAAATCAAAATTCAATCCAATTGAACTTCAAATTAACATTACCCACTTGTTTCAAGTCATCCAATGATCAAACCCACTTGTTTCAAGTCATCCAATGATCAAACAAACAAAATTCACCAAGATATTAGGGTCTCAATTTTCGGCCATGCCCAAAATTTGGGGAAAATGGATCCAATCCAATTTCATGAAATTGAACATACACAACTTCAATTAATCAACATACAAGCATACAAGATGTTATCATCTGATGCATTTTATTCGATCATCACATTGCCACGATGTGTGATCTGACAAATCAGATGAAATAGTCGAAGTATATACTTGGATCATTGATGAGATTGTGGTTCCTTAGCTTGTGTTGTAGCCTAGCTCAGCTGCTAACGGAACTACTCCTAATCCAATTAGGATTATATAGATCCAAAATGCTTCTATTACTGCCTCAGCTGCAACAATGTTCCGATCTTGTTATTTATTCGACAATAGTATCTTGCTTGGAAGATTTCCATCTCACTGTTTCGTTCTTCAAACTAAATATGTACCCTTATTGAGACTTAAATTCGTATTTTTCGGTTTGGAAACTTGCAGTGGTGAACCTCGTCACCTCAAGTTCTCCTCTCCCCATATTTCCAGAAAGCATCCTTAGTTCGTCCAAGATACTCAAGGATGTTCTTTACATTAATCCAGTGACCATCACCTGGATTGACCTTATAGCGTCTACATATGTTCAAAGCATATGAGACAACAGGTCACATATATTTCAAAAACGTACTAGCTCTGGGAGGGTTGTCAGCAGCTTTCTAGATTTATCCCAGTAGATCTTTATTCCTAGAATAAAGCCTGCTTGTCCCATGTATTCCATGGAGAATTTTAATGAAAGCCAAGCTTTCACCGATTACATTATGGGAATGTTATTGCTAAAAACAATATATCATCAACTTATAGGACATTTATTGTCAGTGATCTCCCACTAACCTTCTTATATACACAAGAATCATATTCGTTTTGAATTAAATCAGATAATATTATGATCACATCAAAACGTTGGTTCCAAGAATGCAAAGCTTGCTTCAATCCATGAATGGATTGATTTAATTTGCAAACCTTGTTGCATGTTTTGGCATGACAAAATCGTTAGGATGTTGTAAACATCCTCCAAAAGGTTTCCGTTAGAAAAGCGGTTTTGACGTCCATATGCCATATTTCATAAATGAAATATGCAGCATTAGCAAGCATTATCCAAATGGATTTAATCATGGCAATAGATAAAAGGTTTCATCGTAATCGACACCATGTCGTTAACGATACCCTTTCTGTATAAGCCTAGCTGTATACATTTGTATGTTGCCATCCATGTATGTCTTCCTTGAAGACACATTTAGTACCAAGAGGAACAATTCCCTCGGTGCCTGGAATAGTATCACTCTGATTTTCATCGAGTTTTACTTTCCTCCCACTTACCACTGCATATAGGAATTTCTCTTAGGAAAGCCGCATGGAGAGCAACAATTACATTGTTCTCTTGTGAGTTGTATAAGTATTATACTTTGGTTTCCCTAGGACAACCTACAAATAGACACTTATCTGATTTGGGTTCTAGTTTGGTATCATCCAAACATTCAGCATATGCCCAGCATTCCCAAATCTTCAGGAATGAGAAACCCAGTTTCTTTCCTGTTCATATCTAATATGAAGTATGTCTAATATATTTTTATGGAACCTTATTCAAAATAAGTATTACACTGTTTAATGTGTATCCTCAGAAGGAAATTGGTAGCTCAGAGTGACTCATCATTAACCTTACCATGTCCAACAAATTTCGGTTTCTCTGTCCGGACACACTGTCAAATTGAGGTGTCTCGGGAGGAGTCCACTGTGAAAGAATACCATACTCTTTCAAGTAATCTTGAAACTCATATCTTTAAGTATTTTACAATATGGTCTGATCGTAATGTTTTTAATACTTTTAGCCGGTCTGTCTTTTTACTTCGTGTCGAAACCCTTTGAATTACTCCAAAGTTTTTGACTTGTGTTTTGACTTTTGTTTCATAAGAAACACAAAACCGTAACGCGATTCCACATCCATAAAGGTTACGAAGTATTCATATCCACCTCTAGCCTAGCTAGACATGGGCCCACTTACGTCACTATGAATGAGGGCTAACAGATCGGTGGCACTTGCACTTTTACCAAGTAAAATGTGTTTTAGGCACTTTGCCTAATAAACTAGATTCGTAGACATTATTTGAATTAGAATCAAGTCCGTCCTAGTACCCACTCTTCGAAAGTGTGGATATACGTGTCTTGTTAATGTGTCGCAGACAACAATACCATAAATAAGTCTTATCTGATTAATTCAGTTTGAGCTATTTGTTTGTCATGTTATATGTATGAGATTAATTTATATTCTAAATATAAATACAGTTATTCACATCTAATGTGCTTATCTCAATATCATCTTTATAAACAAAACACTTAGTGTTCTAGAATATAAAGGTATACCCGCAACGGGTTAAACTAGATACATTATAACAGTCTCATAATTTAAGTACATGCCCAAATGGCAGTTCCAAAACTTAGGTTCCCACAGCCAAAACAGCGACTCTCGTCCTGTTTCCAACTAATAGGTCGATCTCAACTGAAGCCAGTCTCATGCTTATCAGCATCCCGCATATCAGTACATATATTTATGTACCACATCCAATATCTAAAATCCAATTTTAAAACCAGCAGTGGACATGTTTATAACAAACATACCTGAAGCCAGACCCTTGTCTGTGTTCACTTCCTTCATGTCTGCCTTATCCATACGACAGTCACGCTTCCAGTGACACTGTTTGCCACAATTTAGGCAGACATCTTGGGATATGTCTTTCGTCTCCCTAGAAGACTGTGACGATTTTGCCTTTGCCTTTTTTTCATATCCCTAGAAGCCTTCGGCCAAGCCTTGACCTTTTCGGATATTGAAGTAAGTTGCGTCTTGCGCTTCTTGCCCTTTTGCAAGCTCTGGCTATGTCTCCTTGAGCATAGCCATTAACTCTCCAAGAGTTTTCTTTTGCAATCAATACTTCTAAGATCTAAGAATATATCTATGAAGATCCTTCAATTTCAAAATCATACTATAAGGATCTAATCCTTAGTTCTGACGAAGAAATTAAGGAGTCGTTGCAGCAAACATAACAAATTGAGCACTAAAGTTATCATCACCATGAGTCTTCTAAAGCTCATGCTCTACTATTTGCTCAATTCTGGGCTCAGGCCTGAGATGTCACTCTATCAAATAAAGTAACTTCTTGGCTCCGAGGACTATCCTGAGGTTCTATTCCCAATTTGAAAATTGAAGCCGCTTAAGGACATTTTCACTCAGGATTATGTTTTAAACGCTAATCTTTCAGTTATCTTGATTCCAATAGTCCAACTATCCAATCAATGATTTCGAGTACAATTGAATATAATGATTACTATAGTCTAACTATATAATCAACTACTATTTGATTAGTTAAATTCAAATATATTGATTACTATAATCCAATTATATAATCAACTATAAATGAAGTAGTTTGAATATAGTCCAACTGTTTAATTAAAACAACAATTGAATATTAGTCCCACTAATATATATAAATTTTTAATGAGGAAAAATGAAATGAGTGCGTATTGGCAAGTATCTAAACAAAATTGCAAATTTAATACTTGCCTCCCACTATTTTTCGACGAGCCTCTAACCCTTTGTGGAGTACTCGGGAAACCTAGTTTCCTAGTGGGCTAGGATCTCGTTAAATAACACACAACATTGACTTTGGCCAATAAATTGTATGAAACGTAACTAGGTAGATCTATAAGATCAATTGGATCCCATCCAATTCCTAGATCCAGCAGGTGGACCTCCAAGTCCAAAACATATATCCAATTTATGCCAATATATCCAATATATTGCCTAACCTTTTCCTCTGAATCAACTAAGCCTTGGCTTTGGCTCAAAAAGGTTAATGAAACTAGTTAAGCGTGACCCATTGACAGTGGGAAAGCTTCGTAATCGAGGTTGATGAACAATAAGTGACCTTGACCTTGGCCAACAAATCACAACTTTCCCAATAAGTACGATATGGAACAAAGCTTTCATGATTCAAACACATCCGCGATGGACAAAGGTCTTAAATTTGGCCAACAAACCAATGCCAATCTTCGATCTTGAGAGAGAATCACTCAATAGAAGGAAAAACGCTAAATATAAAATGAGGGTTTTTGCGTAAATTGGCAACCAATTTATTATCTTTGATTAGGTCTCATGATACACCGTTAAGCATGCATTCTAAAAGCATAATAAGGCGCCAATAAAATTTAATAATGATATACAAATGGATATACAACAAACTTTGTTCCTAGAACAAATCTCTCATTTTCCTCTCTCCCGGTAGCACTATTCATACTTCTACCCAATTACATAATAGTTCTAAAGAAACCTCATTTACATTGAGGGGAATTGGTGAGAAGAGAAATACAATGAGATAAGGAGATAAAAGGCTGGACACGCAAGTCTAATTTAATAAAGTCTAAATTTATTACAACAATTTCCAAAATTGCCCTCACCCATCTAATAGTCATCCGATATACATTATTAATACATACATCCAAGTATTCACACAAAGCATGTTATCAATCAATTTAATCCAATTAATTAATCTTTGATTAATGACCACCCAATGTTCAAACAATGATTTGATTTGCGCGAGTCCAACTCGTTTAAGAATAAATACTCAAAGTAAGTATTCTTGAATTATATCGAACTACAATTTTAAATCCAAATTAAATTATATTCAATACTAATTCATATTTACTTCCAAATTAAATAATTACATTTTCAATAATGCCTTTTAGACTTGGATTCCAAATCCAATCTTAATGGGTCTCAAAGGCCCAATTAGTATCCAATACTATTCAATTAAAGTCCAATGGGCTTTCAATTAATTCTTAAGGCATGGGCTTTGTTGGATAATTATGACCCATAGCATCACTATTTGTACAGATCACGGTGTTGTTGTACAAATTAACTATGTGACAAAGGAGATTGCACTCTTATCATTTGTGATTAGATCACCAAGATATATAAATGATAAGAGGTCCCTATGATTTGTCCCTGGATTGAGAATGATATGAGACAGTATCAGTCCACGAAGGATAAATCATTAAATATCCCTAGTCACAGTATTATCGAGATTGGACATCAATAAATGCGTAAAAGACTAGTATTACACTTATGCGCGTTGTGAGGGCACAACAACATAGTTCTCATATATTTGGGTATAGGATACTCATGCAAGTGTAATATGAGGATGTGTTGTACCGATGGTACAGGAAACAGCTTCGCTCTGGATAGACCCCCTCATAATTCCATTGGTAGTATGACTATATGTCTATGGAGTCCGAAATCAGGGTAGGTGTATTTGGTCTTAACCTGAGACTTGCACTGCTAATACTTACGACAATCAATATACTTTGGTTTGGTCGTCTAGGGCTTTAACCGGTTTCTATGTATGCCTCTTCTGGGTATATCGAGAATCATAGTGTGTTGGGTGTGATGTCAAGATGGAAGTATCACTCCAGTCATAGTGGAGATGATGGTCACGTAGGATACGAGACTGGTTCTTTTTAATGCTGCAGCTATCAGGATATTATGACAAGGTCATGTATATTCGATTATAGAGTCTAGTTACCAGACATCTGATATGTGCTTCGTACGGGGCAGACACAATTCCAGCCCCAGGCCTAGCACGTGATCATCCGATACTGGATCGATATACACAATACTACGTATACTAAGCCTGATATAGATCACATATTCCTATAAAGATATTTATGGAGAATTGGGTAGGCATGGCGCTTTGCTAGAAGTCAACCTTGTCTTGTAAATCGGTGTAAACGTAGTACTAGGTACTTATGTGTTCGATAGTCCGACGACCGTATTTACTGCCAACATATCTGGGGATCTCATGGGTCACTTCCTGAAGATTCATCGATGACGTATGACTCGCACTTAATTAATCTGGGATTATTAGAAGAGAGAGAAAATTAATTTGGGATTAATTACGGAGATATTTTATCTGGGATAAAATATCATTCAAAAGAGAGAGAACGATTAATTTGGAATTAATCGATAAAATAATATATTTGATATATTATACGAAATTGGATTTCGACGCGGAATTAAAATTAGATTTTAATTCGGGCGAACGAGTTAATTTAGAATTAATTCGTTAGCGACATGAATAGTGTTTTATCTAGGCAAAATCATTTAATTACGTCGCAACGGAAAATTCGTGAATTTCGTGAAAATTCGTGAATTTCGAATTCGAGTGAGGCACGCAAGTCACATCAAGCATCAAATCAATTATCAATCGATTGATGTGATGTCTAGTCACTTTGAGTGATGAGACAACATGCCACTATTGATTGATGTGGGTAGTTGGAAAGCATTGATTATTTTTTTACTTTTTGACTTTTGAGATTTGAAATGGTTTTGGTATTTGATTTAATTTTGGAAAATAAATATAAAATACACTTAACACATTACTTTTTACTCTTTCTCTCCATCTTTCACGTTTTGGAACCTTTCCCTCATTCTCTCCCATTCGGCTTTGAGCCAACTTCTTCTTCTCCAAAAATCAGTCACTGCCGAATACAAAAAAGAAGCAAGATGATGATTTTATTGCAAAATCAAAGTGCTAGCACACAAAGGAGTTATCCTAAGGTGATAGGGAACCGAACACATGAGCATGGAATGGTCATTGAAAGCTTGGAGCTTGGTGCATCAATGGAGGACATCCATGGCCGAAAATGGAGGAGGCAAAACCAGTCACTACCGAGCACATCTTGGATAAGAGATCAATGTTTTGTTCTTCGACGCATCCAATCCGTTCAATGTGAGTATGATTCCGCCATTCTCCTTTGTTGTATTCACTTGTTTCATGCTTGATAATTGATCATTTGGGACTTTAGAGAATTCCAACAGGCTTTGGCAATTATGGGTCAAACCCAAGATGCCAAGGCCCAATTAGGAATCACCCTTTGCCAAAAATCAATTTAGGCCCATTAGGCCCAATTAAAATTTTAAAGGCCCAATTATGGATTCAACCAATTATCCTAACCAAACTTGGCCCAACCAAGCCCATTAAGCTCAAATACAATAAACCAAATTAACTCATTATTCCAAATTACAAATTAATTCATAGTGTAATTACTATAATTAATTAATTTATCTAATGCTTCCAAAACACTAATTAATTCAATTAATCATGCTCTACATTTTCAATTCATGTCCACACAAATTGAAGCAAAATCAATCTTATAACATGCTTCAAGGCTCACGGAAAAGGCATACAAAATTATTCAATTTGATTTCAATCTAATTAAATCAACATTCAATATTTCTATCATGCCATTTAACAAATCCAATTGTTAAATTTCCAAAATTCCACCACGAGTCATCTAAGGTCATATTCGGCTAAGCCTATATTTTGGGTAAAATTAATCCTATCAATTATTCACAATTCCAACAATGTACAAATCCAATTGAACATCATACAAGCTCAACTAAACCATGAATTTAAGAAAATACATACTCCAAGCATAAATTCCCAAAGATTCACCGATGACGTATGACTCACACACTGGGATAATTAGAAGAGAGAGAAAATTAATCTGGGATTAATAGCGGAGATATTTTATCTGGGATAAAATATCAATTAAAGAGAGATAACGATTAATTTGGAATTAATCGATAAATTAATATATTTGATATATTAAACGAAATTGGATTTTGACGCTGAATTAAAATTAGATTTTAATTCGGGCGAACGAATTAATTTAGAATTAATTTGTTAGCGACGTGAATAGTGATTTCGCTAGGCGTATCATTTAATTACGACCCAACGAAAAATTCGTTAATTTGGAATTAGCGAACCCGAGCCCGATATTATTTGCGAGCGCATTCGCATTTCGAATTCAAGTGCGGCACGCAATTCAAATCAAGCGTCAAATCATTAGTCGCATCAAGCATCAAATCACTTATCATTTTGAGTGATGTGACTTGAAAACTTGTGAAAGGCCAAAATCATTTGTTTGACTTTTGAAAGGCCAAATTTATTCTAAATGCTTTTGAAATTCAAATGTGTGTATAAGATACACAAATTTGGAATCAAACTCAAGACAATTCTCTCTTTCTCTCATCTCACTCCACTCACGCCCAAGGAGGCAAAAACTTATTGGTTTCTGTCAAGAAACTGTGAGTAGTGGGAAGCCAGAGTGGGATTTTATGGCAAAATCTCAAGTGCTAGCACACTTACGAGACATGCGAAGGTGATAGGGAATTCCACCCATGAGCCGGGAATCGTTCGACGAAGCTTGGAGCTTGACGAAGTTGATCCAAAAGGCCGAAACCAGTGAGCACTGGCAGTGAACTGCCGAATACAGTGAAGAGGAAAAGAAAAGTTTTTTGGCCTCCGCGTCGCTCAACCGATCGATGTGAGTATTCCGCAACTTCGTTGATTTGTATTCGCACATATTTCATGCTTATTATTGATCTTGGGACCTTAATAGAAACCAACAATGGCATCTAGAGCAAGGTTTAAGCATGAAAAGTTTAAGGCTTAAAATTTGGGTAAAATGATTTTAAGCATGATTTTGTGAAATTGGATGAATGAGTATGCTTAAAACATGTTGAATTGCAGTTTGATTGGATCAATTTCGTGAAATTGGATTGGATCAATTTTTTGCACAAAATTTGGTGTTGGCCGAATACAATATGCCCTAAATGTCTTGGTGATTTTTTGTTTTTTGATTCATTGGATGAGTTGGAAACAATTGGGAATGATGATTTAATGTTAATTTGGATTTGATTGGATTGAATTCGAAATTGGACATAAATCCCCTAATTGGCCGAGACATAAATGTAGCATGTTTGGGTTTGATTTTGATTAAATTATGTTGGACATGATTTAATGTATGTGAGCATGATTAATTGTATAAATTAAATGTTAATTTGGGTGATTAATCATGATATACACTTTAGGTTAATTAAATGTGAAATTGGATTTTTTTTTAATTAATTGGGCCTTAAAATTGGATTTGGGCTTTAATGTTGTAAATGGGCTTATTGGGCTTTGTTGTACAAAGTTGGGTTTAGGAAAAATTGGTTGGATCCAATTGGGCCCAAAATCGCTTCCATAAAGCCCAAATGCAACTTAATGGACCTTTAAAGTTTAATTGGGCCTAATGGGCCAAAATTGATTTTTGGGCTTATGGGGTAATTCCCGAATTGGACTTTGGTTATCGGTTTGACCCAAGTTGACCAAAAGTCCACGCCATAAGAAATTAATTAAAAGCCCATTGGACTTTAAATAAATTGACGTTGGACGTTAATCGGGCTTTGAGACCCGTAACGATTAAATTTGGAATTTAAGTCGTAAAAGTTCATTATTAAAGTGTAATAGTTAATTTGGAATTAAATAGTGAATTAGAGTTGAATGCATATTAAATTGGATTTAATTATGTAGTTTAATTTAATTCAAGAATTCGTACTTTGAGTACTTATTCGCAAAACGAGTTTGACTCGAGCAAAATCAAATCGTTGTTTGAACATTGGATGATCACTAATTATCAGATTAATTAATTTGATTAGATTGATTGATAACATGCTTGTGTGAATACATGGTTGTGATGCATGAATAATGTATATCGGATGGATATTAGATGGGTGGGACAATTTTAGAAATTGTTGTAATAAATTCAATTTATTAATTGGACCTGCGTGTCCAGCCTTATACCTCCATATTCTTTGTATTCTCTTCTCACCTATTCCCCTCAATGTAAATGAGGTTTCTTTAGAAGTGTAGTGTAACGGGTAGAAGGAATATTTGTGCTAGCGGGAGAGAGAAAGGGAGAGATTTGATCTAGGATCAATGTGTTAATTATCCATCCGCATATCATTATTATTTTATTTATACGCGTTTTATTATGTATTTAGAATGCATGTTTAAGGGTGTATGATGATGAGACCTTAACAAAGATAATAAATGGTTCCCAATTTGCACTCGAAAAACCCTCGTAACATATTAAGCGTCTTTCCTTCCATTGAGTGATTCTCACTCAAGATCTGAGACTGGCATTAGCTTGTTAGCCAAAGTCAAGGCCTTTTTCCATCGAGGATGTGTTTGAATCATGAGAGCTTTGTTCCATGTCAGTGACTTGTCCAAGTTGTGGTTTGTTGGCCAAAGTCAAGACCACTTCTTGTCCATCGACATTGATTACGAAGCTTTCCATGGTCAATGGGTCGCGCTTAACTGGGATCACTAAGTTTGTTGTGCCAAAGCCAAGGCTTAGTTGATTCAGAGGAAAAAGGTTAGGTAATACATTGGATGTATTGGCATATATAAGATATATGTTTCGGACTTGGATGTCCCCCTACCGGATCTAGGAATTGGATTGGATCCAATCGATCTTAGAGATCTACCTAGTTAATTATCATACAATTTGTTGGCCAAAGTCAAGATTGTGTGATATTTAACGGGATCCTAGCCAACTAGGAAACACGGTTTCCCGAGTACTCGACAGAGGGTTAGAGGCTCGCCAAAAAATTATGGGAGGCAAGAATTGAATTTGCAGTACTCGTTTAATTACTTGCCATACGCACTCAAACAAATATCATTCGTCGTTATAAATTAAATGTTAGTTGGACTAATATTTAATTGTTGTTTTAATAAATAGTTGGACTATATTCAAACTATTCATTTATAGTTGATTTTATAATTGGATTATAGTAATCAATGTAATTGATTTTAATCTATTAAATTATAGTTGATTAAATAGTTGGACTATTGTCATCATTATAATAAATAGTACCTAAATCATTGATTAAATAGTTGGACTATTAGAATCAAGATAAAATTGAAAGATTGACATTTAAAACATAATCCTGGGGAAAATGTATTTAAATGGTTCAATTTTCAAATTGGGAATAATTTCAGGATGGTCCTGGAAAATAATAAGTTACTTTATTTGATAAAATAACATATTATGCCTAAGTCCGAGTTAAGCAAATAGTATAGCATAATCTTTGGAAGATTTATGTGATGATAACTTTAGTGCTTAATCTATTATACTTACCGCAGTAGACTTCTTAATTTCTGAATCAGAACTAAGGATTAGATCCTTAAAGTATGATAACGAAATTGAAGGATCTTCTTAGATCTATATTTAGATTTTAGAAGTACCAAATTGCAATAATAATTCTTGGAGAATTAATGACTATTCTTAATGAGATAAAGTCAAAGTTTGCAATTAGGCAAGTAGCGCAAGGCGCACCTTACTTCGATATTCTAGAAGGCTAAGGCTTGGCCAAAGGCTTCTGGAGTGTTGAAACTGGCAAAGGCAAAATCATTATAATCTTCTAGGAAGATAAATGACATATCCCAAAATGTCTGCCCTAAAATGTGGCAAACGGGATCGCGGAAGCGTGACTGCCGTTTGGACAAAGTAGACATGAAGGAATTGAAGAATGAGCAAGGCTCTGACTTCAAATATGTTTGTCAAGATTATGTTCACTACTAGTATTAAAATTAGATTTTAAATACTAAGTGTGGTACATAAAATATATGTATTGATGTTCATAATCTGTTTTGAACAGGATACTGACTTCAATAGAGATTAATCTGTGATTTGGAAACGGAACGAAAGTCGCTGTTTTAACCGTAGATACCTAACTTTAGGAACTACCCTCGGGTGTGTACTTAAATTAGGGAACTGTTATAATCTAACTAGTTTGACTAGAAACATTATCTCTATATCAGTGTTTAATCTGTTGCGGATTGACCTTTATATTCTGGAACACTAAAGTGTTTTATTATATAAATATGATATTGAGATAAACACATTAGATGTGAATAACATAATTTATATTTTCAATATAAATAAATCTCAAACGTATAACATGATAAACAAATACCTCAAACTGATTTGATCAGAAGAAACATATTGTGGCATTGTTGTCTAGGACACAATTAAAAAAGACTCGTATATCCACACTTTCGAACAGTGGGTACTAGGACTGATTTGATTCTATCCAAAAAAAGTCTACGAATCTAGTTTATTGGGCAATGTGCATATAATACTATTTACTTGGTAAAAGTGTAAAAGCCACCAATTTGTTAGCCCTAGTTCATATTGAAGAAAGTGGGCCCATGTCTAGCAAGGCTAGATGTGGATATGAATATTTCGTGACCTTTACGGATGTGGCATCGCGTTATGGTTATGTGTTTCTTTTGAAGAACACAAATGGAAAACTTTTACAGTTTCGACATGAAATAGACAAACTGATCGGCTAAAGTATTAAACCGTCACGGTGAGACCGTAATGGAAAATACTTAGGCAATAATTTTATAATATACTTGAAAGAGTAAAGTATTCTTTCAAATGAGGACTCCTCCCGGAACACGTCAAAGTGACGGTGTGTCCGAACTGAGTAACCGAATTTTGTTGGACATGATAAGGTTAATCATGAGTCGCTCTGAGCTTCCATTTCCTTCAACGGATAAGCATTAATAATGCAGAACTTATTTTGAAAAAGGTTCCATTAAAATCTGTTAGACAGATTTCATATTAGATATGAACAGGAAAAGAAATCGGGTTTCACATTCCTGATGATTTGGGTATGCTTGGCATATGTTTGGATGATACCAAACTAGAACCCAATTAGATAAGTGCCAATTGTAGGTTATCCTAGGGATACCATAAGTATTGTACTTATACATCTCACAAGAGAACAATTAGATTGTTGCTCACCATGCGGTTTTCCTAAGAGGAATACCGATATGCAGTGGTAAGTGGGAGGATAGTAAAACTCGATGAAAATCGGAGTAATACTATTCCAGGCATCCATTCCTAATGGAACATATATAGTTCATCAAGGATGAAACTATACCATTAATCTTTGTATACACAAGAACCACGTAGTCGGAGAGAGTCAGAAAACAACCTGGGGTATGGGTTTCTAATCTCACCTCGTGAAGATGTTAATCTTTTGAGGCATACCAACTGACTACGTATGAGGAAGTGATACTAGGTATCGACTCCCTAATTATGGAAAAGTGCCATGAGTCCGAAATGGATTCCATGTATATCAACATGTTTAGAACTAGTTGATGTACCGCAAGCTATTGTGTCTATTGGTACTATAAGTCTTCAAGAAAGACGTACATGGATGGCAACATACCAACGTATAAAGCTAGGCTTTTAGCGGAAAGGTATCGTTATCAAAATTGCGTTGATTACGATTCAACTTTTACCTGTTGCCACGGTAAATCCATTTGGATAATGCTTGCTACAGCTGCATGTTTCATTTATGAAATATGTCAGCTTTATGGGAAAATCGTTTTCCTGAAAAGGAAACCAGCAGGAGGATGTTTACAACATCCTGTCGATTTTGTCGTAACATAACAAGCAAACAAGGTTTGCAGGTTATTCGATCTATGTTTGGATTGAAGCAGGCATAGGTTCTTGGAATTATCGTTTTGATGTAATCATAATATTTTATGATTTAATTCAAAATGAAATGATTCTTGTGTATATAAGAGGGTTAGTGGGAGCGCACTGACAGTAGCTGTCCTATAAATAATGATAATACATCATTTCTTGGAAATGATATTCCCATAAAAATAATCGGTGAAAGCTTGGCTTTCGAGAAAACTCTCTGAGAAATCGTACATTGAAAAATGTACGTTACTTGGTGTCTCATACGCTTTGAGCATATGAAGTCACAAACAGGCCAATCCAAGTGCTAGTCACTGGATTGATATTAAGAACATCTGTTAGTATATTAGATAACTAAGGATGATATCTTAGTCTATAGAGAAGGAGAACTTGAACTGACTGGGATCACTACTGCAAGTTTCCAAACCGATAAAAACTACTATAAGTCGCAAACGGTATTATGCAGTTTGAATAACGAAACAGTGAGCTGGAAATCTTCCAAGCAAGATATTATTACCGAATAAATAACAAATACGGGTTATTGCTGCAGCTGAGGCGGCAATAGAAGCCTTATGGGTCGATAATAAATCTAATTAGATTAGATATAATTCTGTTAGCAGCTGAGCTAGGCTGCAGCACAAGCTAAAGAATTAATGGTCTCAGCAACGATCCAGAAATATACTTCGATATTCATCTGATTCGTTTGGATTATATATCATGGCGATGTGATGATCGTATAAATCGCATCAGATGATAATCATGCAAATCCACTGACGAAAGCCATTTCTCAGCTGTTTGAGCCAACCGTACATAGTTCGGGTGTAAGACACTCGAGTGACTGGTTATAGGCCAAGTGGGAGATTGTTGGACAATTATGACCCATAGCGTCACTAATTGTACAGATCATGGTGTTGTTGTACAAATTAACTATGTGACAAATGAGATTACACTCTTATCATTTATGATTAGATCACCTAGATGTAGAAATGATGAGAGGTCCTTCTGATTTGTTCTTGGACGGAGAATGATATGAGACGGTATCAGTCCACGTAGGATAAATCATTAAATATCCCTAGTCAGAGTATTATCGAGATTGGACATCGATAATGCGTAAAAGACTAGTATTACACTTGTGCACGTTGTGAGGGCACAACGACATAGTTCTCATATATTTGGGTATAGGGTACTCATGCAAGTGTAATAGGAGGTTTTGTTTTACCGATGGTACGGGAAACAGCTTCGCTCTGGATAGACCCCCTCGGAATTCCATTGGTAGTATGACTATGTGTCTATGGAAGTCTGAATTCAGGGTAGGTGTATTTGGTCTTAACCTGAGACTTGAACCGCTAATACTTGCGACAATCAATATACCTTGGTTGCGGTCGTCCAGGGCTTTAACAGGTTCTGTGTACGCCAATACTGGGTATATTGAGAATCGTAGTGTGTTGGGTGTGATGTCAAGACGAAAGTGTCACTCAAGTCATATGGAGATGATGGTCACGTAGGATACGGTACTAGTACTCTTAAGTACTGCAGTCATCGGGATAAAATGACAAGGTCATGTTTATCCGATTATAGAGACTAGTTACCAGACATCCGACATGTGTTTCGTATGGGGCAGACACAATTCCAGCCCCAGGCCTAGCACGTGATCATCCGATACTGGACAGAAATACGCAATACTACATATACTACGCCTGATATAGATCCTTTATTCCTGTAAGGATATTTCTAGAGAATTAGGTAGGCATGGTGCTTTGCTAGAAGCCAACCTTGTCTTGTAAATCGGTAAAATGTAGTACGAGGTACTTACGTGTTCGGATAGTCCGACGACCGAATTTACTGCCAACATATCCGGGGATCTTATGGGTCGCTTCCCAAAGATTCACCGATGACGTATGAATCGCACTATAAATTAATCTGGGATTAATTAGAAGAGAGAGAAAATTAATCTGGGATTAATAGCATGGATATTTTATCTGGGATAAAATATCAATTAAAGAGAGATAATGATTAATTTGGAATTAATCGATAAATTAATATATTTGATATATTAAACGAAATTGGATTTCGACGCGAATTAAAATTAGATTTTAATTCCGACGAACACATTAATTTTGAATTAATTCGTTAGCGACGTGAATAGTGATTTCGCTAGGCGTAATCATTTAATTACGACGCAACAGAAAATTCATTAATTTGGAATTAGCGAACTGAGCCCGAGATTATTTCCGAGCGCATTCACATTTCGAATTCAAGTGTGGCACGTAAGTTAAATCAAGCGTCAAATCATTAGTCGCATCAAGCGTCAAATCACTTGTCACTTTGAGTGATATGACTTGACAACTTGTGATTAATGTGATTGAGTGATGGAAGTGGTTGGAGCCTTTAATTGTTTGACTTTTGAAAGGCCAAATTCATTCAAAATGCTTTTGAAATTCAAATGTGTGTATAAGATACACAAATTTGGAATCAAACTCAAGACAATTCTCTCTTTCTGTCATCTCTCTCCATTCACGCCCAAGGAGGCAAAAGCTTACTGGTTTCTGTCAAGAAACCATGAGCAGTGGGAAGGCAAGAGTGGGATTTTGTGGCAAAATCTCAAGTGCTAGCACACTTACGAGACATACGAAGGTGCTAGGGAAGTCCACCCATGAGCCGGAGCTTGGAGCTTGGAGCTTGAAGAAGTTGATCCAAAAGGCCGAAACCAGTGAGCACTGGCAGTGAACTGCCGAATGCAGTGAAGAGGAAAAGAAAAGTTTTTGTTGCCTCCGCGTCGCTCAACCGATCGATGTGAGTATTCTGCAACTTCGTTGATTTATTTTCGCACATATTTCATGCTTATTATTGATCTTGGGACCTTAATAGAAACAAACAGACTAGTGGGTCCCACACTTAAATTCAAAATTCAAGTTGGGTGGCTCAACACACTTCGGGCTCGGTTTCATTTAATCCAATTAAACGAATTTTCCGTTTAGACATAATTAAATCCAATTTAATTAAATAATAATGCCTTGCAAAATTATTACGGAAGTCGCTAACATATTATTTCTAAATTAATTCGTTCGCTAGAATTAAAATCTAATTTTAATTCCGAATTGAAATCTAATTTCAATTAATATATCCAATATATTTTTTTAGCCCAATTAAATAAATTAAATAGAAAAATCCAATTTATCTATTAAATTTATTTTACCCATTAATTCCAAATTAATCGCGTTCTCTCTTCTTCATGAATTAATCCCAAATTAATTCATGACGCAATTAATCCTAAATTAATTCTTTCTCTGTTAATTAATCCCAGATTAATTCTTACCGTAATTAATCCCAGATTAATTTTCTCTCTCTAATTAATCCCAGATTAATTTTCTATTTGAGTCAAATCATTGGGTTCGGAATGGTCCCTTACTTATGACTTGTAATAAAATGATTTGTGCAATAATCTAACCAAGCTTAAGCAATATATTTCCAAGGATGATTTACCCCTAAATTCGCATGCATACATCAACAAGTTCATCTAAATTTACATGTAACACATATCTGAATTTGCATACAACCTATTTGCATGTAATCTATGTCTCAATTTGCATACATAAAGATAAATTAACATACGGCAAGCATACAAGTTAATAAACACATTGTACTCATACATGTGGGGAATACAGATGAACGACACCTACATAATCTTGCGTAATACAGAGAAGCAATCAGGTTCATCATACGAAGGGATAGCTACTAGGAACAATTATGTACGAAATCTGATGAAAATGACTCAGTCCAGTGGGTGAGCATTCGCGTAGTGTTCGAGAACATGTTCGAACGGTAAACAGAAGGTTCGCGTTCATATAGCATTCGAGAATGAGTTCGAACGGAGCCAGACCTGATACATGAAACTCTAAGAAAATGCGTGCGCGTTCGCGTAGCGTTTAAGAACGCGTTCGAATGGTAAATAGAAGGTTCGCATTCGTATAGCGTTCAAGAACGCGTTCGAACGGAACCAGACCTGATGCATGATGAAACTAAGAAAATACGTGTGCGTTCGCGTAGCGTTCGAGAACGCATTTGAATGGTAAGCAGAAGGTTCACGTTCGTGTGGCGTTCGAGAACGCGTTCGAACGGAACCAGACCTGATGCATGCAACACATTCATAGACAAAAAACTCCACAATGTGGGACCTCACGTATCCGATTGAACTCATCTCGCATCCAATCGAATATACACCAATCGGCGCAGTAAAGCATCATGGTAAAGGATTTTAACCCCTCAAAATAGGGGACCTTTAATCCAACTTACTAAACACATGCGCTCGATGACATCATGCATATAAAAATAAAGACAATACATCGAACTTCGTATACCTGATTGAACACATCTTACATTCAACCGAATATACATTAATCGGCGCGGCGAAGCATCATGGTAAAGGATTTTAACCCCTCAGAATAGGGGACCTTTAATCCAACTTACTAAGCCTATGCTCTCGATCGCATCATGCATATAAAAATAAAAACAATAACATCAGACTTCGTATACCTGACTGAACACATATTACATTCAACCGAATATACATTAATCGGCGCGGTAAAGCATCGTGGTAAAGGATTGTAACCCCTCAGAATAGGGGACCTTTAATCCAACTTACTAAGCCCAAGCGTTCGATCACATCATGCATATAAAAAAATAACATACGGAATTTAAATGACGAATAATAAATAAATCAAAGCAACATAAAATAAAAGAATGTGCCGTTTACTCAAGCGGTACGTGGAGTTGTATCCCGAGGACAGATCATACTAACGTCCATTTGGAATCGGCTATGAAATTTATGTCCAGGTTTCCATCTGATATACCACGAGAGTTGACACATCTTTCATTTTATTCCAAGGCCACAACATACAATATTTCGTAATACATGCATATTTATCTACTCAAGGGCCACAAAATGCATTTTAACATAATAATCATGCGAACAGTACTCAATAAATAATAAAAATAAAACTGAAAACGAGTGTTAAAAATACCCTCAGGTCTAACCTTTTTGCCGACTTTTGGACTTGCGTTTCACGGAGATCGGAAGGGTTAAAGCTCCTCAACTTCTCCGGTTCACTGGTTTAGGGTCTTAGCTCACTATTTTGCTTGCTGTTTGACCTTCATTTTGCTGTTGTTTTCTCTGTATTTTCTGCTTACTGTTTCAAGTCTTCAAAGATACTGTTTTTATGTTTTTTAGGGGTTTTAGGTGCATTTTTTTTGGGATTATCTTAAGGATTAAAAGTGCAGTTTTTTTGCTACTGGTTTAGGTGATTTAGGGGTGTTTTAAGGTGTTTTTGCTGTAATATTTTCGGCAATGGAGGGGTTGAGGAGGGTGATGTTTCCGTTGAGACATAATTAAATCCAATTTAATTAAATAATAATGCCTTGCAAAATTATTACGGAAGTCGCTAACAAATTAATTCTAAATTAATTCGTTCGCTAGAATTAAAATCTAATTTTAACTCCGAATTGAAATCTAATTTCAATTAATATATCCAATATATTTTTTTAGCCCAATTAAATAAATTAAATAGAAAATTCCAATTTATCTATTAAATTTATTTTACCGACTAATTCCAAATTAATCGCGTTCTCTCTTCTTCATGAGTTAATCCAAATTAATTCATGACGCAATTAATCCTAAATTAATTCTTTCTCTGTTAATTAATCCCAGATTAATTCTTACTGTAATTAATCCCAGATTAATTTTCTCTCTCTAATTAATCCCAGATTAATTTTCTATTTGAGTCAAATCTCAACGGTGAATCTTTGGGAAGCGACCCAAGAGATCCCTGGATATGTTGGACTATCCGAATACGTGCGTACCCGGTTCCACGTTCTTACCGATTAACAAGACATGGTTGGCTTCTAGCAAAGCATCGTGCCTTCCCAATTCTCCAGAAATATTCTTTAAAGGAATAGGTAATCTTTGTCAGGCGTAGCATACGTAGTATTACGTATTGCGTCCAGTATCGATGTCACATGCTAGGCATGGGGCTGCAATTGTGTCTGCCCCTTATGAAGCATATATCGGATCTCTGGTAACTAGTCTCTATAATCGGATAATCATGACCTAGTCATATTATCCCGATCACTGTAGTACTAAAGAGTACCAGTTTCGTATCATGCGTGATCATCATCTTCATATGACTGAAGTGATACTTCCATCTTGAAATCACATCCAATTCACTATAATTCTCAGTATACACAGAAGAGGCGTACACAAAACCTGTTAAAGCCCCGGACGACCAAAACCAAAGTATATTGATTGTCGCAAGTATTAGCGATGCAAGTCTCAGGTTAAGGCCAAATACACCTACCCTTATTCGGATTCCCATAGACACATAGTCATACTACCAATGAGATTCCGAGGGGTCTATCCAGAGTGAAGCTGTTTCCATACCATCGGTAAACAGAACCTCCTATTACACTTGCATGAATATCCAATACCCAAATATATGATAACTATACCATTATGCCTCAATAATGCGCACAAGTGCAATACTAGTCTATTCCGCATTATCGATGTCCAGTCTCGATAATACTACGACTAGAGATATTTAATGATTAAACCTTAGTGGATTAATATTGTCTCATATCTTATTAATCTGGTACTAATCATATGGACTTTTATCATTTATATATCCAGGTAATCCAATTACAAATGATAAAAGAGCAATTTCATTTGTCACATAGTTTATTTGTACAACAACACCATGTTCTGTATAAATAGTGATGATATGGATCATAATTGTCCAACACTCGTAATCTCCCAATCTCTATTTTCGTGAAAGAATGTCTTTCATGAATTTGACATAGCTGGGCATTTCTTCCAAGGCTTCTGCGAATGGAATGTTGATATGCAGCTTTTTGAAAACCTCCAAGAAACGAGCACACTGTTTGTCCAGTATGTTTTTCTGAAGACGCTGAGGAAATGGTGGTGTTGGAGTGATTTGATCTTTTTCCTTTGCTTTTTTTTCCTCCATCTGTTGCTCTGCTTCTTTTGGAACTTCTTCAATTGTTGCCTTGATTCCAACATCTTTGTTGATTTCAGTACCGATTTTCAAGGTAATGGCTTGACATTGCTCATTCCCTCGGATCCTTGGATTCGGTTCTGTGTTGCTTGGAAGATTTCCTAGCAGTCTGTAACTTTGGGCATTGGCCAGTTGTCCAATTTGATTTTCCAGTGCTTTAATAGAGGCAGATTGGCTCTGAAACATAGCATCATATTTTTTTAACTGAGTCAACACTTCCGCTATTCCTGGTTCATTTGCCTGCTCCTGGATTTTGTTCTGTTGCTGATGGAATCCGAGTGGTGGATAGTTCTTTTTCCCTGAATTGTTGCTCCATGAGAAATTGGGATGATTCCTTCACTCTGGGTTGTAGGTGTTGGAATATGGATTGTTCCCCTGTCTGTTGAAATTGTTGACATAATTCACTGTCTCTTCTTGTTGGTTTGGTTATGGTGCTCCTCCATATGGTGAACTTGTGTCTCCAATATTGCCTTACATACCGAGAGTCTCCATGAATTTGCATATCTGATCTAGCTTGGCATTGACTGCTGTGTTGGCTCCAACTTCATAAATTCCAGCAATTCATTGGATCATGCTCCTTTATGTTGGCCACAAGGAATTGTTGTTGGCCATTTCTTCGATTAGATCCCAGGCTTGATCTTCTCTTTTTTCCATCAAAGCTCATTGACCAGCAGCATCAATTGTGTTTCTCTTCAGTCCAGAAAGTCCATTATAGAAAGTTTAGACTTGAAGCCATTTTGGAATCTCATGGTGAGGACATTTCCGGAGCAAATCTTTGTACCTTTCCCAAGCTTTGTAGAGAGTTTCTGAATCTTGTTTTACAAAGGATGTGATGTCATTCCTCAGTTTTGTTGTTCTGGCTGGTGGAAAATATTTTGCAAGGAATTTGATGGCTAGAGTGTTCCAAGTTGTGATGGAACCTGCTGGTAGTGAATGTAGCCAGGCTTTAGCTATGTCTTTAAAGAATAGGGGAAAATCGGCAGTCTCATTGCTTCTTCAGCTTCTCGGTTGTAATTGAAAGTGCCGCAAACTTCCAAGAAGTTGCTGATATGGGAATTAGGATCTTCAATTGCATTCCCCCCAACTGAACTGATTGTTGATTCATCTGAATGCATGTTTTGATGTCACAAGCATTTGCTGGTAAGGGAGGGTGTACAATACAGGAAATGAAGCAGTCAACCACCGAAATGGTTTTGTCTCGAATGGGTATTGGTGGTGCATCTTGTAAAGGTCCAGGTTCCATGTTGACGGTTGCTTATTGGCCTTCTCGCCTTTCCCTTCTCAACTGTCTGATGGTTCTTTCAATTTCTGGGTCAAGCGGTCGAAGTTCAAAGCTTCTAGTTCGTCTCATGTAGTGTCTGAGAACCTGAAACCCATAAAAACATAAATAATAAGTAAAAATAAATTAGACACAAGTAACGTATCTAACCCCAAAACTAATAGTGAAAGATAAATAAGTCCCCAGCAACGGCACCAAAATCTTGACCGGTGAAAAATCACGCGCGTATAATGCAAGCACATGTATCATTCAAGTAGTATAAAAACTATCGATCCCACGATGACTTAATCCCTAAGCTATTAATTTTATGAGGCCAAATGATTACTAGTATCTAACAGATTGATTGATTGACTAGGTGATGACTTTAAACTTAAAAACAAGTAAATAAAATTACACGAAAGTAGGTTGAGGAAAATTCAAATTTATAAAACTATCCAGGGTTGTGATTTCTTCCAATATCTTTTTAAAGATAAATTGGTTATTTTACGTTTGTGTAATATATTGGTTTATTAACCTGGAACACAAAATATGTAAAAGCCTCTTCTGATGGTCAAATACAAATACCCAGTGTAACCCAATTAGTCATATTCCTATGTCAACCAAGTTAATTGAATTCATTAAGATTAAGTTCCAATTATGGTTACCCCCGCCCAACAGGTATATTCCTATCCTGTAAGGAAATCTATTAAAGGGTTATCTATCCTCAAGGAAGATCGTGGGCTTTTGAGTCTAAGGCCTTTAACCTAAAATCTCTTTTCCAAGTTCATTTTAAGTTTACCAATTCAATTTTATTACCCAAACTGTAATTTAACCCCTTATAAACCGGTGATATAGGATTCCATCACAACCCTAGAAAACTAACTTAGTTACGACACATAACTAGGGCTAGTAACAACTTAAAAATAAAAGACATAAAGTAAAATATTGAAAAGTAAAATGCTGGAAAGAAAATAAAGAAAAATAAAAGAAAATATTAGCGCTAGAGGATATACTTTTATCACTACTATTTTTGATATCTCCCTTAATATAATATATTAACTTGTGTGATATTACCAACCAGCCATATAGGCGGTATCCTGATTAAGTCAGATTAAGTCCAACCGACCATAAAGGCGATATCACAATTTGTCCATAAACCAGCCATATAGGCGATAATTACCAACCGAACAACCGGGTGGTATCCATGCTTAGTCAGGTTAAAACCAGTTTATAATTGATTACCAACCGACCAATATAGCGGTATCCTTGTTAAGTCAAATTTTAAATAGTGAATATACTATAATTAAGGGAGATTAATCTAAATAGCTGTAATAAAAGTTTTACCTTTCACCCTAGCAGAGGGAAATTACCTCCTCATAGCTGAATAGTAAGAACTGAAAAAGTAAAGAAAATAAATTACTATTACAGAAAGTAAATAAAATTAATTACAAAACTGAAATTTAAAGAAAACTAGATACAAACTCCTTATTTATTCAGAAAATTACAGAGACGAAGGTACATCTGAAACGGAAATTTTGAGCTGAATTTATAGGCGTTGATAGGCCATGCGCGTCACGACGTGACACCCTTTGCGCGTCGCGATGCGCGTAGATCATTGACACATATCAGATTGGCTTCGCAAGATCGTGACATGTGTCACACTTACGTCGGTGGCTAAATTATTAGTGTCGATAGTATGTGATGGCGACACGTGTCTCGGTGCACGTTAGCGTGATTCGCTGAGATGTTGACACATGGCAGGTGCATTTTAGTATCGATGATGATTGTTGGCAGCATGTGATGGTGACACATGGCACGGCGCACGTTAGCATGATCGGTTGTAATGTTGACACGTGGCATGCGCACGTTAGCATCCAATGCATTTTAGCAAAATCCCTCTGATTGGTCCATATATCCCGGTGCATTTTACCAGGTGGTGTACCTTAGAGGTCGCGACGCAGAAGGCTTGCGCGTCGTGTTACGTCAAAAGATGATTTTGCCCTTTTGTCCGTTTTTCACTATTTTGGCCCCAAATTGCTTCCAGAGAGTCTTGAAACTTTATTTATCTACAAAATGACACAAATCACATCAAAATATTCACGAAACTCGAGAAACTATATAAAATATTAGGTCAAATGAGTGGGAAATAGTGATACATTTACCACTCATCAGTCAGCAAGCAAATGGTTTGAAAATGAAACTGTCAAAGTGCAACGACAGTAAGGGAAAATACTAAGTGAATATTGGCGGAAGTGAAGTATAATACAGAACCGATAAAATAAGTTTACTACAATACGGGAAACAATAAAGATGGGGTATCCTAGCATACAACCAGGTATGGAAACGAGTTGATGTGAAGCAACAAGAACCAGATTTATAGTATCAATGAAAGTAATTTTTTTTTGAAAAGAAAAAAGGTATGAACTTTAACCAGAACCAAATGCTAACGTCGATGTCAATAACAGGGAATCCAGTTTAAGCAGAAGTATGCATACAGTTAAGCTAAGCTAATGAAACTTGTTTCTAAGTTATTATCTATTTGAGAAGGGTCCCAGAGAAGATACCCAGAATTAACCTCCTTAGTACAAAGGGCATGGGGTAGATAACGCTAGTAAATAAGAGGTACATGAAGAATTTGACCCTACGTAACGAGGTCCTAAGCTTTAAGGATAGGCAGAGATAAGAAAACTTATGGGATGAAACCAATAAGCAGTCTTACAGGGGTGTGTGTGTGTATATATATATTTCAGAGTCAAGACAAAAGTGAAGAAACCCAATTACAAGAGGTTCAAGTATTTTCAAAGATAAAAGACCCTTAAGAATGGATTAGGAAGCCTAGTTCTACGATTATACATAACGAGTTAAGAAGAGCATTGAGTTCTCAACAAGAAAACTCCTAAGTATATCTCCTTTAGCGATGGATATAGGAAGTTCAAGCAATCAAGAACTAAAGTGTATGAGACATCACACTGTGAATCTAATACCAACTCAGAACTAGGAACTCACGCAGATAATCGAGTAGGAGGATGCTGAGTCTAACAGGAGATCTAAGAATATGGTTCTTGGATGAATCACAATAGTTGTAAGTTGGCAATAGCGTTGAGTAAACGAGGACAATGAGTTACCATACAATCAAAAATCCAAGAGGTATTATATATCAAACAGACATTGAGATAAGAAGAAGAGTAATACATACTTATTAGCTAAGGAGTTAATGAATAGTTTGACGAATTCCTTGGTTACCAAATTATAGTGAACCTAGATAAGGTGAAATAGTTTACAGTGAAGATAAGAGTTTACGCAAACAAAAATATAATACAATCTTAACTATGACTTCAAAGACATGTCATCTAGATCCAGCATGATATTTCTATTGTCTTATGACATAATGACAGCTTATGGAAAGTCATCAGGAAGTTGTGCTTATAGTTGTTGAAGCATGATGAGTTATGAGTGCTAGTTAGTTAAAAGTTGGAAACTTAAGAAAAATAGCATATGAACCATGTGACTTGCGATAAGATATTCAGTACCAAGAATTTCAAGTCTAGATGGATTCCAGAATACCAGTTTTAGAGAGGATTCGAGGACGAATCCTATTTAAGGGGGGAAGAATTTGTAACATCTGATAATCCTGGAGACCTGCACATTATCAGAGGCTAACATCTGTTAAGTTTTCAATGAAATAATTGTAGGACACAGAAATCGGCGATGCCTTTCCAGGCTCGGAGCCCGGTCGGGAGTACGGAGTAGCCCGCGGGGGACTAAACCAGAGAAATAAAATGGAGTCGCCACCCAGTGTGAACTGAGAAATGATTTAAGGCCGTACTCACCCCTCGCAAGGGAAGACCTCAAACCGTGGGGTTTGGAATGGTCCCTTACTTATGCCACTTGTAATGAATAGATTTGTGCAATAATCTAACCAAGTCTACGCAATATACGTAAGATAAACTACATCTGAGTTCGCATACAACCTAAATCTAAGTTTGCATATCACCTATATCTAAGTTTGCATGCATAAAAGTAAATCGACATAACAGTAGGCACACAATTTCATAAACATGTTAAATTGATAAATGTCGAAATTTAAACAATAAACGGAAATTAAATACGAAATTATAAAAGACTAATAATGTGAAATAAATGTGGAACAATAAATATGTGACCAAAGAACTTGGTCGTTTTCAATATAGGACTTTGCATACTCGGTTGGATGTATTCCACGTCCAACCGAGAATGCCGTTTCCAGGACGATAAAATAAAATATAACAATGGGTGCCCTCAGGTCTTACCTTTTAAGTCACTTCTCGGGGGTGCGTTGGGACGTCGCTGGAAGGGTTAATGCTCTGCAACTCCTCTGGTTCACTGGTTCAATGTTTTCCCTTCGTCACCTTGCTGTTTTGGGCTGCTGTTTTCTCTATTTTGGGCTGCTGTTTTTACTATTTTTGCTACTGTTTTGGGTCACGGTTTTAAGGTAATTTTGAGTTAATTTTGGGACTGTTTTTGTGTGGTTCAAGGGCTGAGTTTTACAATTTTTTTTTACTGCAAGGGGGTGCTTTATTTGGTTCAGGGGCATAGGGGTTGTGTTCGTTGTTTGAGGAAAAGACGTGTGGTTAGTGAGAGAGAATGTGTTCGTGTGGACTGAGAGAGAGGCCGAGACTTCCCCTAGGGTTTTTGTGTGAGTGCATTTGAGAGACGAGAGTGGGAGGCTGGTTCACGACTTGGATTTTAGGGTTTGTTCGTGGGTTATTCACGTGAAGGAGAACTGTTCGTTTGCTGTCGAGTTGTGTGTCATGAAGGTTGAGAGAGGAGGTCTACGTGTGGAGCTTCTGTGTGTTTTTATGTAGTGTCGTTTCGGTGAGGGCTATTTAGTTTGTGGGTTGAGAAAGATCAAGGCTGTGCGTGAAGAGCTGAGAGTGTGTGCGTGAAGGAGAGCAGCCCAAAGGTGAGAGAGTGTTCTGTTTCCTTTGTGTCTGTTTTGTGGCCGTGAGTCTCTTTGTCTCAGTTGGTGAGTGATGAGAGAGCCGAGAGCTGTGAAGGGTGTTTAGGCTTGGTTGATATGTTTTGAGCAAGGCATGTGATTTAATTTAATTAGGAAGGTGATTTATGGGATTTGATTTGATTTCATTTAGTTTATGAAAATGATTTGTTTAATTTAGGAGGCTGATTTGATTAGATTTCTTTAATTCGGTAAGGTGATTTGTTTATAATTCAACATGTGTTTAATGTGTGGATTTATTATTTTGGATGGGATGGGCATGTGGTTTGATGTGTGGCTTGCGGAGGTTTTGGGCCAAGGATAAGTTTTAAAACAAAGGTCCAACGAGCAAACCCGAAACTAAGCAAATGAATTAAATCCAACAAGGTATTGATTTCTGACTTTTCCCTTATGACGTCTGTTTCCCGCGACTTCCGCAACTTAAAGGGTAGTGCCTCCTTACGAGGCTCATCGTCGGGACTTATATGCAAAAATACAGTGCCTACAGTCGCCCCCACGTCGATGGGACTTGTGCAATGTATGAAAATGACAATCCTATCAAAGTTATGCATGCATTTTTACTTACCTGGTTCGCCAGCTGCTACTTGACTTGCCTGTTGCTTCGAACTGAGTTGATCTGGTGGTGAGGTGCTGCGACCGCTGAGGTTCATCCATGCAAGATGATGCGATCTCTAGGAATCACTACCGAACTGAACTGATGAGAGTTGGTCCCCTTCCGAACCTTGCCCCATTTCCGGAGCGCAATTTCCGACGTGCTAAACCTCATTCCCGAGGCGTCACGGTTGTGATAGTTGTGGTCCCCTTCCGAACCTTGCTCTATTTTCGAAGTGCCATTTCCGGCATGCTAAACCTCATTTCTGAGGCGTCGCTAATGTGATAGTTTTGGTCCCCTTTCTAACCGTGCTCCATTTCCGGAGTGTCATTTTTGGCATGCTAAACCTAATTTCCGAGGTGTCGCTGATGTGATATTGGTCCATTTCCGAACCGTGCTCCATTTTTGGTATGCTAAACCTCATTTCTGAGGCGTCGCTGATGTGATAATGGTCCATTTCCGAACCGTGCTCCAATTCCGGAGTGCCATTTTTGGCCTGCTAAACCTCATTTCTGAGGTTTCGCTGATTTGATAGTGGTCCATTTCCGAATCGTGCTTCATTTCCGGATTTCCATTTTCGGCATGCTAAAATGGAAATCCAATGGTATTTTTATTCTTGCCACAAATTTTTATGTTCCTCGGTTTCCTTTTCCCTAATATCCATGTTTGCTAAACTCTTATTGACAAGTCTTCTTTTTTCTAACCCAACGGATATCTATGATGGATTTTAAGACACATGGGTTAACATGATGCGTGTATACATGAGATGCATGAGATGCGTGTGATGTATGAGGTATAATATGAATGTGGTTATCAAAAAAGATATCGGACTCATGCTTCTGACATATTTGGATCATGTTTGGATATTCTAAGTACATTAAGGTTTTCACACAAGTTGGCCCGTTATCATTTTAAAGTATTCAATCATATTATTGCGAGGTGCAAACTTGTCCCAGTTGAAAAAGGCCCAATAGGTTTACATTTTGCGATAATGTGGCTAAACAACTTCAAATGATAAGGGGCCCAAACACAAAGTGGCCCATCGGTATTTTAGAAACTTTTGGCCCAATCGTCATAAGACACAAACTCATCCCAGTTTAAATGGCCCAACAAGTTTATATCTCCTGACAAGAAGTCCAACTAAAAGCAAATGATGATGGTCCGAAACACAAACAGAAATGGATGTTTTCTACTGGTTATACAACTTATGGTTCACATGTGGGTTTATGGGAGTGTAGACAAAGGCTCCCACTGGCGAAGGATTGCCCACAACTAGGTGTGGGACACAGAAACTGGGCGACGCATGCTATTCCGGGCTCGCGACCCGGTTGGGAGTACGGAGTAGCCCGCATGGGACTAAACCGAAGAATAATGGAGTCGCCACCCGGTGTGAATCGGGACAAAGATTTAAGGCCGCACTCGCCCCTCGCAAGGGAAGACCTCAAACCATTGGGTTCGAAATGGTCCCTTTCTTATGACTTGTAATAAAATGATTTGTGCAATAATCTAACCAAGCTTAAGCAACATATTTCCAAGGATGATTTACCACTAAGTTCGCATGCATACATCAACAAGTTCATCTAAATTTACATGTAACACATATCTGAATTTGCATACAACCTATTTGCATGTAATTTATGTCTCAATTTGCATACATAAAGATAAATTAACATACGGCAAGCATACAAGTTAATAAACACATTGTACTCATACATGTGGGGAATACAGATGAACGACACCTACATAATCTTGCGTAATACAGAGAAGCAATAAAATGGAGTCGCCACCCAGTGTGAACTGAGAAATGATTTAAGGCCGCACTCACCCCTCGCAAGGGAAGACCTCAAACCGTCGGGTTTGGAATGGTCCCTTACTTATGCCACTTGTAATGAATAGATTTGTGCAATAATCTAACCAAGTCTACGCAATATACGTAAGATAAACTACATCTGAGTTCGCATACAACATATATCTAAGTTTGCATATCACCTATATCTAAGTTTGCATGCATAAAAGTAAATCGACATAACAGTAGGCACACAATTTCATAAACATGTTAAATTGATAAATGTCGAAATTTAAACAATAAACGGAAATTAAATACGAAATTATAAAAGACTAATAATGTGAAATAAATGTGGAACAATAAATATGTGACCAAAGAACTTGGTCGTTTTCAATATAGGACTTTGCATACTCGGTTGGATGTATTCCACGTCCAACCGAGAATGCCGTTTCCAGGACGATAAAATAAAATATAACAATGGTGCCCTCAGGTCTTACCTTTTAAGTCACTTCTCGGGAGTGCGTTGGGACGTCGCCGGAAGGGTTAATGCTCTGCAACTCCTCTGGTTCACTGGTTCAATGTTTTCCCTTTGTCACCTTGCTGTTTTGGGCTGCTGTTTTCTCTATTTTGGGCTGCTGTTTTTACTTTTTTTTGCTGCTGTTTTGGGTTGTTTTGGGTCATGGTTTTAAGGTAATTTTGAGTTAATTTTGGGGCTGTTTTTGTGTGGTTCAAGGGCTGAGTTTTACAAATTTTTTTTACTGCAAGGGGGTGCTTTATTTGCTTTATGAGGTGCTGCGGCCGCTGAGGTTCATCCCTGCAAGATGATTCGATCTCTAGGAATCACTACCGGACTGAACTGATGAGAGTTGGTCCCCTTCCGAACCTTGCCCCATTTCCGAAGCGCCATTTCCGGCGTATTAAATCTCATTCCCGAGGCATCACGGTTGTGATAGTTATGGTCCCCTTCCGAACCTTGCTCCATTTTCGAAGTGCTGTTTCCGGCATGTTAAACCTGATTTCCGAGGCGTCGCTAATGTGATAGTTTTGGTCCCCTTTCTAACCGTGCTCCATTTCCGAGTGCCATTTTTGGCATGCTAAACCTAATTTCCGAGGCGTCGCTGATGTGATATTGGTCCATTTCTGAATCGTGCTCCATTTGCGGTATGCTAAACCTCATTTCTGAGGCGTCGCTGATGTGATAATGGTCCATTTCTGAACCGTGCTCCATTTCCGGAGTGCCATTTTTGGCATGCTAAACCTCATTTCTGAGGTGTCGCTGATTTGATAGTGGTCCATTTCCGAACCGTGCTCCATTTCCGAATTTCCATTTTCGGCATGCTAAACATCATTTCCGAGGCGTCGCTGATGTAATAGTGGTCCATTTATGAACCGTGCTCCATTTCCGGAGTGCTATTTTCGGCATGCTAAACCTTATTTCTGAGGCGTCGCTGATGTGATAGTGGTTCATTTCCTAACAGTGCTCCATTTCCAGAGTGCCATTTTCGGCAAGCTAAACCTCATTTCTGAGGCGTCGCTGATGTGATAGTGGCCCATTTCCGAACCGTGCTCCATTTCCGGAGTGCCATTTCTGGCGTCTGATGTGGGCCTCGACCTTGGGACTCATCCCTAAAACTAATACTGATGTGGGCCTCGACCCTAGGACTCATCCCCAAACCTGATACTGATGTGGACCTCGACCCTGAGACTCATCCACAAAACTGATACTGATGTGGGCCTCGACACTGGGACTCATCCCCAAAACAGATGCTGATGTGGGCCTCCACCCTGGGACTCATCCCCAAAATTGATACAGATGTGGGCCTCGACCCTAGGACTCATCCCCAAAACTGATGTTGATGTGGGCCTCAACCCTGGGACTCATCCCCAAACCTGATACTGACGTGGGCCTCGACCTTGGGACTCATCCCCAAAACTGATACTGCTGTGGGCCTCGACCCTGGGACTCTTCCCCAAAACTGATACTGATGTGGGCCTCGACCCTGGTACTCTTCCCCAAACCTAATACTGATGTGGGCCTCGACTCTGGGATTCATTCCCAAAACTGATATTGAAGTGGGCCTCGACCCTGGTACTCATCCCCAAAACTGATACTGATGTGGGCCTCGGCCTTGAGACTCATCCCCAAAACTGATATTGATGTGGGCCTCGACCCTGGGATTCATTCCCGGAACTGCTGATAGTGTGGGCCTGGACCCTTGGATTCATTCCTGAAATTGCTGATAGTGTGGGCTTCGACCCTGGGATTCATTCCAGAAACTACTGATGATGTGGGCCTCGACCCTGGGATTCATTCCCCAAACTGCTTGTCTTTGCCATTTTTTTCCTTTTCTTTATAACCTGCGAACAAAAATAAAACAAAAAAGTGCGTGCATGTGACGTGTATGCATGTATGCATGGATGTGTTTCCTATTCCGGTGGGTTAGGCCTTCCTTGTGTTCTCTGGCGCCCTTCGCCTACTAATGTCTTTGGTCGCCCCTTGGGCATGCTTACAGTTCCCTTCTCTTTGGTCCTATAACTCAATATCTCATTATGTCACTGATTCGCGAGGTGGTAGACTGGTCGGCCCCAGACTTGATCTAGCTTTCTGCTCTTCACTTTTGCATTAGGTCAAGGTAAATCTTATGATATGAGGTTCCATACCAACATACTATACTGCCTTTTACGAAATAGTCCCAATAGTTATAAATATTATTGCCCTTAAAGAATGCACAGTATTGAAACCAGAGAACTTTCAAAACATTCAATGCAGCTCAAATCCAAGTCTTCGAATAAATGATCTCAGCCAGACTCAAAGTGTGTGTGTGCAAAGGTTTCTTTGCAGATTCATCCTCAGGTAAGCCAACTCAATGATTTCGTCAAAAAATTGGGATCGATAGGTCAAACCAACCTAGATGTCTCAATTATGCCCTGCAGTTGCTTTTCCGTGCTCAATGTGGTATGGTTTTCTTTCTCTTTTTTCTCTCTCTTTTTTCTTTTCATTTTGAACTTCTTTTTTTCTTTTCTTTTCTTTTTTTTTTTTTTTTTGTTTTCAACACACCTACCCTTTAAGGTAGCATTTCTCCTTATGGTGGTCCTAATACTCGCCCATGGGTAGCTTCACGCTTATCCGTTATAGGTGGTTCAATTTTTTTCTTTAGAGACTTTTCTTTCATTTTCAACCATACCATACATCATAACACAAGCAAATCAGGGTAGACATTTAGGCCAACGGTCATTCACCGATCTACAATTTCATCAACTAGTCACCTTACCAACTACTTAGGTTTTCACTGCTAAGAACCTATAAATAACTGCTTACGAGTCTGACATAGATCAACTACTCAAAGTATCATATAAAAGCACATCAAGAGTTTATCGTTTCTATGATTTCGTCCTAAAGCAAACATTTGTATCATTGGACTTATGCTTAACTATTATGGACTAAGAACAACCATTTTCTTCTTCTTCTACTTCTTTTTTTGTTTTTTTTTCTTTTATTTTGTTTTTTTTTCTTTTATTTTGTTTTTTTTCTTTTTTTTACTGATGGCCCCCCAATGGTCTTTTTATTCTTGCCGCAAATTTTTCTGTTCCTCAGTTTCCTTTTCCCTAATATCCATGTTTGCTAAACTCTTATTGACAAATCTTCTTTTTTCTAACCCAACGGATATCTATGATGGATTTTAAGACACATGGGTTAACATGATGCGTGTATACATGAGATGCATAAGATGCGTGTGATGTATGAGGTATAATATGAATGTGGTTATCAAAAAGATATCGGACTCATGCTTCTGACATATTTGGATCATGTTTGGATATTCTAAGTACATTAAGGTTTTCACACAAGTTGGCCCGTTATCATTTTAAAGTATTCAATCATATTATTGCGAGGTGCAAACTTGTCCGAGTTGAAAAAGGCCCAACAGGTTTACATTTTGCGATAATGTGGCTAAACAACTTCAAATGATAAGGGGCCCAAACACAAAGTGGCCCATCGGTATTTTAGAAACTTTTGGCCCAATCGTCATAAGACACAAACTCATCCCAGTTTAAATGGCCCAACAAGTTCATATCTCCTGACAAGAAGTCCAAGTAATTCCAAATGATGATGGTCCGAAACACAAACAGAAATGGATGTTTTCTACTGGTCATACAACTTATGGTTCACATGTGGGTTTATGGGAGTGTAGACAAAGGCTCCCACTGGCGAAGGATTGCCCACAACTAGGTGTGGGACACAGAAACTGGGCGACGCATGCTGTTCCGGACTCGCGGCCCGTTAAGGATAGCGTGCGCGTTCGCATAGCGTTCGAGAACGCGTTCGAACGGTAAGCAGAAGGTTCACGTTCGTGTGGCGTTCGAGAACGCGTTCGAACGGAACCAGACCTGATGCATGCAACACATTCATAGACAAACAAATCCACAATGTGGGACCTCACGTATCCGATTGAACTCATCCCGCATCCAATCGAATATACACCAATCGGCGCGGTAAAGCATCATGGTAAATGATTTTAACACCTCAAAATAGGGGACCTTTAATCCAACTTACTAAGCACATGCGCTCGATGACATCATGCATATAAAAATAAAGACAATACATCGAACTTCGTATACCTGATTGAACACATCTTACATTCAACCGAATATACATTAATCGGCGCGGCGAAGCATCGTGGTAAAGGATTTTAACCCCTCAGAATAGGGGACCTTTAATCCAACTTACTAAGCCTATGCTCTCGATCGCATCATGCATATAAAAATAAAGACAATAACATCGGACTTCGTATACCCGATTGAACACATCTTACATTCAACCGAATATACATTAATCGGCGCGGCAAAGCATCGTGGTAAAGGATTGTAACCCCTCAGAACAGGGGACCTTTAATCCAACTTACTAAGCCCAAGCGTTCGATCACATCATGCATATAAAAGAATAACATACTGAATTTAAATGACGAATACTAAATAAATCAAAGCAACATAAAACAAAAGAATGTGCCGTTTACTCAAGCGGTACATGGAGTTGTATCCCGAGTACAGATCATACTAACGTCCATTTGGAATCGGCTATGAAATTTATGTCCAGGTTTCCATCTGATATACCACGAGAGTTGACACATCTTTCATTTTATTCTAAGGCCACAACATATAATATTTCGTAATACATGCATATTTATCTACTCATGGGCCACAACATGCATTTTAACATAATAATCATGCGAACAGTACTCAATAAATAATAAAAATAAAACTGGAAACGAGTGTGAAAAATACCCTCAGGTCTAACCTTTTCGCCGACTTTTGGACTTGCGTTTCACGGAGATCGGAAGGGTTAAAGCTCCTCAACTTCTCCGGTTCACTGGTTTAGCGTCTTAGCTCACTATTTTGCTTGCTGTTTGACCTTCATTTTGCTGTTGTTTTCTCTGTATTTTCTGCTTACTGTTTCAGGTCTTCAAAGCTACTGTTTTAATGTTTTTTAGGGGTTTTAGGTGCATTTTTTTTGGGATTATCTTAAGGATTAAAAGTGCAGTTTTTTGCTACTGGTTTAGGTGATTTAGGGGGGGTGTTTTAAGGTGTTTTTTCTGTAATATTTTCGGCAATGGATGGGTTGAGGAGGGTGATGTTTTCGGCTATAGAGGGAGAAGATGAAGAGAAATGTTTGCTATTTTTCTTGTGATTTTCGTGTAATTTTAAGGATTTTTGGCTGTGATTTACATGTGAGTTGTATCTTTTCCAGGGTCTGCATGTCTTGGTTATGGGTTGTTTATATAAAGAAGGGCTAGGGCTTCTCATTGTCTCACAAGGAAGGGATTTTGGCATTAAAGAGAGGATTTGATTTGGTGTTGGATAAGGAAATCAATGGATTGGGGGGGACAAATTTTGGTGAATTAGGAAGGTTGAATATTTGATTGGCTTGGTTTAGGAATACAATTTATTAGATTTGGAAGTCAATATTTTTAATTGGTTATGATTGATTTTAATTAGGCATAATATTTCTTTAATTTTGTTTATAATATTTTAAGTTAGGAAGTTACAATATTTTAATTTGGTATAATTATATTTTATGTCTTATTTAATTTGGTATATCAATTAATTAATATTTTATTTAGTTAATGTTTAATTTAATTAATATTTGATTTAATTTGGGTGTAATTTAGGGTGATATGGGCGTGTGGGACTCTCTTGGTGGGCTAGGTGTTGTGTTGGTTTGGAGAGTGGGCTTAGGTGGGTGGCAAGGGTTGTGGGCCAAGGTTAAAAGGTTTGCGGGTTTTTCTTTGGGCCAAAGGTGCTCTAAACGGAGGTCCAACAAGTGAGCTTGACACTAAACAAGTGAATAAGGATCTAACGAAATACTGATTCCCTTCCGACGACCGTTTCCCACAATATCTTTAACTAAAAAGGTAGTGCCTCCAACTGAGACTCATCATCGGGTTTCACATGCAAAAATGCAATGCCTACAGTCGCCCTCACTTTGATGGGACTTGTGCAGTGTTTGACTTTGAACAATCCTATCAAAGTTATGCAATGCATTTTCACTTACCTAGCTCGTCTGCTGCCTCGAGCTAAGTTGGTACTGCAATGCACCTCGATCCTGGGACGCATCCCAATAACTACAACCGACAACGGGGGCACCTCGACCCTGGGACGTATCCCGATACCACTGGAAATGAGGTCCTCGCCCTAGAATAAATGAGGTAGTTGGCCCTCGACCCTAGGACGCATCCCGGAACTACAACTGATGATGCAGTGGGCCCTCGACCCTGGGACGCATCCCGGAACTGCAACTATCAACTGGGGTACCTCAACCCTGGGATGCATCCGAGAACTGCTGACGATGTGGGCCTCGCCCTCAAGCTGATATGGGCCTTGACCCCAAGCCGACATGATGTGGGGCCTTCGCCCCCAAGCTGATATGGGACTCGCCCCCAAACTGATATGGGCCTCGCCCCTAAGCTGACCTGATGTGGGGCCTCGCCCTCAAGCTGATATGGGCCTCACCCCTTAGGACTCATCCCCAAAAAACTAAAATTGTGCTGAAGCTGCTTGGCTTATTTCTGCCGCTTTCTCCTTTCTTCGAACCTGCGAACACAAAACAAAAACAAACTCGAAGAGAATGCAATGTTACATGTATGCATGAATGATTTTCTTATTTCATTGGGTTAGGTCTTCTGCCAATTCCCGTGGTGATTGCCCGGTCTTCTCTCCCTCAGGCAAAGTACTGCTTCAATCTGTCTACGTTTATCGTCTCAGTTAACTCGTTCCCCTCCAATTCTGATAGCTTCACTGCTCCATTTCTCATTACCTTCTGCACTATGTAAGGTTCTTCCCAGTTAGGTCTGAACTTTCTTCTTGGATCTGTCGTCGACGGCCTTGATTGCTTAAGTACCAAATCACTCTTTCTTATCTTGGTGGGGCGTACTTTCTTGTTGAATGCTCAGGCTAGTCTCTTCTGATACAACTGCATGTGATACAGAGACTTCGTTCTCTTCTCATCCATAGTGCTAACTAATCAAACCTCTGTGCGGCCCACTCTTGTTCCGGTAATTCTGCCTCTGCTAATACCCTCATAGACTGTATTTCCACCTCTACTGGCAATACTGCTTCCATTCCATAGACCAAAGAGTAAGGTGTGGCCCATTTCTCTGTTCTTACTGATGTTCTGCACCCCCGCAAAGCATATGGTAGTTTCTCGGCCCAATCTCTGCAGTTCTCTGTCATCTTGGCTAAAATCATCTTTTTAGTCTTGTTGGTTGCCTCAACTGCCCCATTTGTCTGCGGCATGTACGGTGATGACTTGTGGTGGCCTATCCCGTATTTCTGCAACATTGCCTTCGTCTCTCCTTGAAACTAACTCTGTTGTCTGTCACTACATGATGCGACATACCATACCGACAAATGAGGTTCCGAGCTATAAACTTTGCCATTTGTTTTGCTGTAACATTGCGGAATGATTTGGATTCCATCCACTTCGAGAAGTAATCTACTGCCACTACTATGAAGCGATGCCCATTCGATGCATTCGGTCGAATTTCTCCAATCATATCAATTCCCCAGGCTGAGAAAGGCCACGACTTTGACAACTCGTGCAACTCTATGTGCGGCAAGTGATTCAAATTACCATGTGCTTGAGAATCATGACAGTGCTTTACCATCTTCACGCAGTCTGTTTCCATGGTTGACCAATAAAAACCTTGTCTCACTATATTGCGGGACAGATTCAACCCGTTCATGTGCGGACCACATACCCCGGTGTGCACTTCTTCCATTACATGTTGAGCTTCTTCTTTCCTCAAACACCTCAACTGAATACTGTTTGTTTGCCTCTTGTACAGTTCCCATTTCAAAATCACATACTGGGAAGCTAACTTCTGAACGGCTATTATGCCTTTTCTGCTTGCCCCTTCCAGGAATTCCCCATGTTCCAGATACCTCTGAATGTCATGATACCAAGGTTTACCATCGTCGAACTCTACTTCCAGAATTCTTTCTATCTCATAAACAGGTTTGCTTGCTGTCGTTAGTATTAACGGTCTCATCACTAACTTTTCTGGATTTTCCCAAGTCGCTGCAAGTGTAGCCAGTGCGTCTGCCATCTGATTCTCTTCTCTCGGCAAGTTCTGAAACTTACAATCTGGGATAACCTGTGCCAACTTTCTGAGGTGAAAAAGGTATGGTTTCAACCGTTCTTCTTTCAACTCCCATTCTCCTCGCATCTGCTGGACTACCAACATAGAATCTCCATAGATTTCCACACTCCCGGCCTTCAAGGCTATCAATGATGTCAAACCAAAAGCACATGCTTCGTACTCGGGCATGTTGTTAGTTACTCTGAATGTCAACCTCTTGGCCAAAGGCAAGGTTTCTCCCTCGGGGGTCACTATCACGATCCCAATTCCGGCTCCCTTGTAATTTACTACTCCGTCAAAATACATCTTCCGTCTCTGAACTGTTATTGTTTGGATCTCTTCATCTGGAAATTCAAACTTATACAGATCCCCATCAACAGGTTGCAATACCAGAAACTCTGCTACTGCTCGCCCTTTGATCACTTTGGAGGTGAGATACTCAATGTCAAACTCTGTTAGCAATACTAACCATCTGCCCAATTTCCCCACTAGCGAAGGCACTGAATGTGGATATTTCAGAGGATTCTCCTTTGCCACTACCAGGATCTTGTATGACTGGAAATAATGCCATAATTTGTCTGGAAGCCCATACCAGTGCGAGACAGATCTTCTCTACTTCCTGATACCGGGCCTCATACTGGAGCATCTTCTTACTCAGATAGTAAACTGCATGTTCTACCCTTGTCTCATCTGCTTGTACCATCATTGCCCCTAGTGATTCTGATTCTACGGCCAAGTACAATATCAAAGGTCTGCTCAATCTCGGAGGTTTCAATACATGAGGCTTTACCAAGTACTCTCTGATCTTGTCGAAGGCTGCTTGACACTGCTCGTTCCACTTTATCGGTTGATTTTTCCTCAACAGCTTGAAGATAGGCTCACACACTGATGTCAACTTGGCAATGAACCGACTGATGTACTGAATCTTCCCCAGGAATGCTCTGACTTCTTTCTCAGTCTTCGGTGCTGGCATTTATGTGATTGCCTTGATTTTCTCAGAATCAACCTCTATTCCACCCATTCCCACTGTATGACCAAACAATTTCCCTGATGTCACCCCAAACACACATTTCTTGGGATTTAGCCGCAGGTTGTATTTGTCAACTCTCTGAAGGAACCTTTCCAGTGCTTCAATATGCCCAACTCTTGTCTCTGATTTCACCATCATGTCATCCACATACACTTCAATCTCTGTGTGCATCAAGTCATGGAATAGTGTAGTGGCCATCCGTTGATAAGTAGCTCTCGCATTCTTGAGCCCAAACAGCATCACCTTGTAACAATAAGTACCCCACTCGGTAACAAAGGCAGTCTTGTGTTTATCTTCCTCAGCCATAAGGACCTGATTGTAAATTAAGATAGGCCAACTGAACTCATGACTGATACAAACTGTCGGAGATGCACCATTGGATCCCCATTCCCGCTAAACTTAGCCATATCAGGCATCTTGAACTGTGCCAGCAACTGTTCTTCGAAAGTCAGCGTGTCATAATCCAGCAAATCCTCATTCTTACCCCTCATCTTGCGGGTAACTGACTCAACCTGATCCCGGAGCTTCTATAACTCTGCCTGAGACCTAGATACTCTGTCTGCTGCATACTCTACCATATCATCATCAAAAGTGGGGATATCATCCCCCAATCTGTTCGGAGGTCCCCAAAACTACCCCTATCGCGAGCCCCGGCTATACCAGCCACAGCAGTAGTCAAAGCTTGCAACTATTCAGTGATCTTGGCGAGACCGTTCTCTAACTGATCCATACGGGATACCTCGTTATCAGATTCACTCATGCTTGTTATTATTCTCTTAGTGAGTCTTGTCCCTTCTCTAACCCAACCGGTATCTATGATGTCTTTTTGAGACAAAAAGGGTGTTAACATGATGTATGTATGCATGAGGTGCATGAGATGCATGTAACATATAGAACATACTAAATCAATTAAAATTTTCAAACAAATCGGCCCATTATCATTTTAGAAGTTTTTGGGCTAACTGTCATAGGAGTAAACTCGTCCCAGTTTAAATGGCCCAACGAGTTCATATATCATGGCAAGGAGTCCAACTAAATCTAAATGGTAATATTCCGAACACAAGCACAACATGGCCCATCCATATTTAGAAGCCTTTGGCCCAATCGTTATAGGATGCATTCTTGTCCCACTTTAAATGGCCCAACAAGCCCACATCCCATGACAAATGGTCCAAATGGATCCAAACGACAATGTTCCCAAACACAAGCATAAAAGAAAGGTAATGCAAACATAAAATAATAATTTCTATAGAGTGGCCCATTGACATTTCAGAAGCTTTTGGCCCAATTGTCATAGGATACGAACTCGTCCCAGTTTGAATGGCCCAACAAGTTCGCATTTCTGACAAGAAGTCCAACTGCATCCAAATAAGGATAGCCCACAAACACAAGGAAATAGTTGCTATAGGTCATACAACCCCGGTCTATGTGTGGGTTCACAAGGGTGTAGACAAAGGCTCACACCGGCGAAGGATGGCCCACAACTAGGTCTCCCCACTCAAGGGTTCGAGTGACCAAGTGAGCGCACACTTATTTATACACTAAGGTACGTGCCAACGAGCTATGGTGTGTGACTGACTGTCAAATGGACTTCCCGTTGTAGATTCCCAGAGGGAGGGTGGAGCAAGGCTCACTTAAATACCTAAGCCTCTTAGGCTCTTATCGCTTGGTGTTAGGAATAAACAACGAGTCCTCCAAATTAGTCCATCACAATAGGCTACGAGTAGATGGCTATCTAAGTGCCTTCACAACTTTTCCTTCTAGAAAGGTAGTGAGTGAAGGAAGACATCAAACCATTACCTAGCCTCTTAATGCCTTTGATTAAACCTCTTTTAACCCACTGTAGACACGATCAATTAAAGCACAAATCATAATATTACAAGACATTATTTCGGGGCCAATTCTCTATCCCTAGTGGAGTCGCCAGACTGTGGGACATAGAAACTGGGTGACGCATGCTGTTCCGGGCTCGCGGCCCGGTTGGGAGTACAGAGTAGCCCGCGGGGGACTAAACCGGAGAATAATGGAGTCGCCACCCGGTGTGAACCGGGACAAATATTTAAGGCCGCACTCACCCCTCGCAAGGGAAGACCTCAAATCTTTGGGTTCGGAATGGTCCTTTACTTATGCCACTTGTAATAAAATGATTTGTTCAATAATCTAACCAAGCATAAGCAACATATTTCCAAGGATGATTTACCCCTAAATTCGCATGCATACATCAACAAGTTCATCTAAATTTACATGTAACACATATCCGAATTTGCATACAACCTATTTGCATGTAATCTATGTCTCAATTTGCATACATAAAGATAAATTAACATACGGCAAGCATACAATTTAATAAACAAATTGTACTCATACATGTGGGGAATACAGATGCACGACACCTACACAATCTTGCGTAATATAGAGAAGCAATCAGGTTCATCATATGAAGGGATAGCTACTAGGAACAATTATGTACGAAATCTGATGAAAATGACTCAGTCCAGTGGGTGCGCATTCGCGTAGCATTTGAGAATGCGTTTGAACGGTAAACAGAAGGTTCGTGTTCATATAGCATTCGAGAATGTGTTCGAACGGAGCCAGACCTGATGCATGAAACACTAAGAAAATGCGTGCGCATTCGCGTAGCGTTTGAGAACGCATTCGAACGGTAAACAGAAGGTTCGCGTTCGTATAGCGTTCAAGAACACATTCGAATGGAACCATACCTGATGCATGTGAAACTAAGAAAATGTGTGCGCGTTCGCATAGCGTTCGAGAACACGTTCGAACGGTAAGCAGAAGGTTCACGTTTGTGTGGCGTTCGAGAACGCGTTCGAACGGAACCAGACCTGATGCATGCAACACATTCATAGACAAACAAATCCACAATGTGGGACCTCACGTATCCGATCGAACTCATCTCGCATCCAATCGAATATACACCAATCGGCGCGGCAACTAATCATGGTAAAGGATTTTAACCCCTCAAAATAGGGGACCTTTAATTCAAATTACTAAGCCCATACGCTCGATCACATCATGCATATAAAAATAAAGACAATACATCGGACTTCGTATACCTAATTGAACACATATTACATTCAACCGAATATACATTAATCGGTGCGGTGAAGCATCGTGGTAAAGGATTTTAACCCCTCAGAATAGGGGACCTTTAATCCAACTTACTAAGCCCATGCACTCGATCGCATCATGCATATAAAAATAAAGACAATAACATCGAACTTCGTATACCTGATTGAACACATCTTTCATTCAATCGAATATACATTAATCGGCGCGGCAAAGCATCGTGGTAAAGGATTGTAACCCCTCAGAATATGGGACCTTTAATCCAACTTACTAAGCCCATGCACTCGATCACATCATGCATATAAAAAAATAACATGCAGAATTTAAATGATGAATAATAAATAAATCACAGCAACATAAAACAAAAGAATGTGCCGTTTACTCAAGCGGTACATGGAGTTGTATCCCGAGTACAGATCATACTACCGTCCATTCAGAATCGGCTATGAAATTTTTGTCCGGGTTTCCATCCGATATACCACGAGAGTTGACATATCTTTCATTTTATTCCAAGGCCACAACATACAATATTTCGTAATACATGCTTATTTATCTACTCAAGGGCCACAACATGCATTTTAACATAATAATCATGCGAACAGTACTCAATAAATAAGAAAAATAAAACTGAAAACGAGTGTGAAAAATACCCTCAGGTCTAACCTTTTTGCCGACTTTCGGACTTGCGTTTCACGGAGATCGGAAGGGTTAAATCTCCTCAACTTCTCCGGTTCACTGGTTTAGCATCTTAGCTCACTGTTTTACTATTTTGCTTGCTGTTTGACCTCCGTTTTGCTGCTTTTTCCTCTGTATTTTCTGCTTACTATTTCAGGTCTTCAAAGCTACTGTTTTTTTATATTTTTTAGGGGTTTTAGGTGCAGTTTTTTTGTGATTATCTTAAGGATTAAATGTGCAGTGCTTTTGCTACAGGTTTAGGTGATTTAGTGGGGTGTTTTAAGGTGTTTTTGCTGTAATATTTTCGGCAATGGAGGGGTTGATGAGGGTGATGTTTTCGTCTATGGAGGGAGAAGATGAAGAGAAATGTTTGCTATTTTTCTTCTGATTTTCGTGTAATGTCAAGGATTTCTGGCTGTGATTTACGTGTGAGTTGTATCTTGTCCAGGGCCTGCATGTCTTGGTTAGGGGTTGTTTATATAGAGAAGGGCTAGGGCTTCTCCTTGTCTCACAGGGAAGGGATTTTGGCATTAAATAGAGGATTTGATTTGGTGTTGGATAAGGAAATCAATGGATTGAGGGGGGAAAATTTTGGTGAATTAGGAAGGTTGAATATTTGATTGGCTTGGTTTAGGAATACAATTTGTTATATTAGAAAGTCAATATTTTTATTTGCTTATGATTGATTTTAATTTGGCATAATATTTCTTTAATTTAGTATATAATATTTTAAGTTAGGAAGTTACAATATTTTAATTTGGTATAATTATATTTTATGTCTTATTTAATTTGGTATATCAATTAATTAATATTTTATTTAGTTAATGTTTAATTTAATTAATATTTGATTTAATTTGAGTGTAATTTAGGGTGATATTGGCGTGTGGGCCTCTCTTGGTGGGCTAGGTGTTGTGTTGGTTTGGTGAGTGGGCTTAGGTGGGTGGCAAGGGTTGTGGGCCAAGGTTAAAAGGTTTACGGGTTTTTCTTTGGGCCAAAGGTGCTCTAAACGGAGGTCCAACAAGTGAGCTTGACGCTAAACGAGTGAATAAGGATCTAACGAAATACCGATTCCCTTCCGATGACCGTTTCCCGCAATATCCTTAACTAAAAAGGTAGTGCCTCCAACTGAGACTCATCATCGGGTTTCACATGCAAAAATGCAATGCCTACACTAGGTCTCCCCACCCAAGGGTTCGAGCGACCAAGTGAGCGCACCTTTTTTATACGCTAAGGTACGTGCCAATGAGTGATGATACATGACTGACTGTCAAATGGATTTCGTATTGAAAATTCTCCAGAGGGAGGGTGGAGCGGACTCTCTTAAATACCCAAGCCTCTAAGGCTCTTATCACATTGGTGACAAGAATAAACAATAGGTCCTCCAAATTAGTCCATCACGGTAAGCTTCTAGTAAATGATTATCTAGGTGCCTTCACAGCTTTTCCTTCCAGCTATAGAAAGGTAGTGAATGACGAAAGGCACCAAACCATTACCTAGCTCTAATAGTGCCTTTTATTAAACCCTTTCAACCCACTGTAGACACGGTTAACTAAAGCACAAATCAAAAACATTACAAGGCATTATTTCGGGGCCGATTCTCTATCCCCAGTGGAGTCGCCAAACTGTAGGACACAAAAATCAGCGACGCCGTTCCAAGCTCGCAGACCTGTAGGGAGTACGGAGTAGCCCGCGGGGATTAAACTGGAGAAATAAAATGGAGTCGCCACCCAGTGTGAATTGAGAAATGATTTAAGGCCGCACCCACCCCTCGCAAGGGAAGACCTCAAACAGTTGGGTTCGGAATGGTCCCTTACTTATTCCACTTGTAATGAATGGATTTGTGTAATAATCTAACCAATTCTACGCAACATATATGCAAGATAACCTACATCTGAGTTTGCATACAACCTATATCTAAGTTTGCATATAACCTATATCTAAGTTTCCATGCATAAAAGTAAATCGACATAACGGTAGGCACACAATTTCATAAACATGTTAAATTGATAAATGCGGAAATATAAACAATAAACTGAAATTAAATACGAAATAATAAAAGACTAATAATTCGAAATAAATGCGGAACAATAAATATGTGACCAAAGAACTTGACCGTTTTCAATATAGGACTTTGCATACCTGGTTGGATGTATTCCACGTCCAACCGAGCATGCCGTTTCCAGGATGACAAAATAAATATAACAAAGGGTGCCCTCATGTCTTAAGTCGCTTCTCGGGAGTGCATTGGGACGTCGCCGGAAGGGTTAATGCTCCGTAACTCCTCTGGTTCACTGGTTCAATGTTTTCCCTTCATCACCTTGTTGTTTTGGGATGCTAATTTCTCTATTTTCGGCTGCTGATTTTACTATTTTTGCTGCTGTTTTTGGGTTGTTTTGGGTCACGGGTTTATGGTATTTTTGAGTTAATTTTGGGGCTGTTTTTGTGTGGTTCAAGGGCTGAGTTTTACGATTTTTTTTGGACTGCAGATGGGTGCTTTATTTGGTTCAGGGGCATATGGTTTGTGTTCTTTGTTTGAGGAAAGGACGTGTGGTCAATGAGAGAGAATGTGTTCATGGGGACTGAGAGAGAAGCCGAGACTTCCCCTAGGGTTTTTGTGTGAGTGTATTTGAGAGACGAGAGTAGGAGGCTGGTTCACGGCTTGGATTTTAGGGTTTGTCCGTGGATTATTCACGTGAAGGAGGACTGTTCGTTTGCTGCCGAGTTGTGTGTCGTGAAGGTTGAGAGAGGAGGGCTACATATGGAGCTTCTGTGTGTTTTTGTGTAGTGTCGTTTCGGTGAGGGCTATTTAGTTTGTGGGCTGAGAGAGAGAAAGGCTGTGCGTGAAGTGCTGAGAGTGTATACGGGAAGGAGAGTAGACCAAAGGTGAGAGAGTGTTCTGTTTGCTTTGTGTCTGTTTTGTGGTCGTGAGTCTCTTTGTCTCAGTTGGTGAGTGATGATAGAGCCGAGAGCTGTGAAGGGTGTTTAGGGTTGGTTGATGTGTTTTACAAATGAGTCGGTGACGGTTTGCTTAGCTTAGGGTTTTATCTGTTTTGGCTTTGTGTGCGTGTGGAATGAGAGAGAGAGAGAGTGGAGAGAGGGGAAAGTGACGGGGGATCTTTTAGGGTTTTTTGTCAAGAGTGGAGTTGGTGGGGGCTTAGGGCGTGAAGAGAGAGAGTAGAGGGCTGTTAGGGTTTCTGGTCTTCATGCGCAAGTGAGGAGAGGAATGAGACAGTGGCCGTGTAGGAATCTAAGGTTTCTTTGTTGTCTCACTGAGTGAGAGAGAGTGTCAAGAGAGGCATCAGGTCTAGGTTTGTTTTGTTGTTTCACGTGAGTGAGAGGGAAGAGTCTAGGGTTTTTTTTTGTGAGCGTTTTGAGAGTGAGCTCCCGAGTTTATTTGTTGTGGAGTTGTAGTGAATGAGCTCTCGGTCCATGAGGCCTTGAGGTTTGGTTTATGTCTCTTTTTATAGGAGAGGGTTAGGGTTGTCCTTGTTCGGGAAGGAAATAAATATTGTGTAATTATAGTGAATATCTATTTAGTTTGTTATAAAGAAATGATCTCTTTAATTTAGGGAGATGATTTGTTTAGTTTAGGAAATAGATTTATTTGATTTATTTATTTTGGGCATGTGATTTAATTTAATTAGGAATGTGAATTATTTAATTTGGAATGTGATTTAATGGGATTTGATTTGATTTTATTTAGTTTAGGCATGTGATTTATTTTAATTAGAAAGGTGATTTATGGGATTTGATTTGATTTGATTTAGTTTATGAAAAGGATTTGTTTAATTTAGGAGGGTGATTTGATTATATTTCTTTAATTCAGTAAGGTGATTTGTTCATATTTCAACATGTGTTTAATGTGTGGATTTATTATTTTGGATGGGATGGGCGTGTGGTTTGATGTGTGGCTTGCGGGGGGTTTTGGGCCAATGATAAGTTTTAAAATAGAGGTCCAACGAGCAAACCCGAAGCTAAGCAAACGAATTAAATCCAACAAGGTATTGATTTCTGACTTTTCCCTTCCGACGTCCGTTTCCCGCGACTTCCGAAAATTAAAGGGTAGTGCCTCCGTACGAGGCTCATCATCGGGACTTATATGCAAAAATGCAGTGCCTACAGTCGCCCCCACTTTGATGGGACTTGTGCAGTGTGTGACAATGACAATCCTATCAAAGTTAATCATGCATTTTTACTTACCTGGTTCGCCAGCTGCTGCTTGACTTGCATGTTGCTTCGAACTTAGTTGATCTGGTGGTGAGGTGGTGCGACCCTGGAGGTTTATCCCTGCAAGATGATGCTATCTATAGGAATCACTACCGAACTGAACTGATGAGAGTTGGTCCCCTTCCGAACCTTGCCCCATTTCCGTAACGCCATTTTCGGCATGCTAAACCTTTTTCCCGAGGCGTCACGATTGTGATAGTTGTGGTCCCATTCGAACCTTGCTCCATTTTTGGAGTGCCATTTCCGACATTCTAAACCACATTTTCGAGGCATCGCTAATGTGATAGTTTTGGTCCCTTTTCGAACCGTGCTCCATTTCCGGAGTGCCATTTTCGGCTATTTAAACCTCATTTTCGAGGCGTCGCTGATGTGATAGTGGTCCATTTTCGAACCGTACTCCATTTCTGGAGTGCCATTTTTAGCATGCTAAACCTCATTTCTGAGGCGTCTCTGATGTGATAGTGGTTCATTTCCGAACCGTGTTCCATTTCCGAAGTGCCATTTTCGGCATAGTAAATCTCATTTCCGAGGCGTTGCTGATGTTATAGTGGTCCATTTCCGAATCGTGCTCCATTTCTGGAGTGCCATTTTTGTAATGCTAAACCTCATTTCTGAGGCGTCGCTGATGTGATAGTGGTCTATTTCCGAACCGTGCTCCATTTCCGGAGTGCCATTTTCAGCATGCTAAACCTCATTTCTGAGGCGTCGCTGATGTGATAGTGGTTCATTTCTGAATCGTGCTCCATTTCCGGACTGCCATTTCCGGCGTCTAATGTGGACCTAGACCTTAGGACTCATCCCCAAAACTGATACTGATGTGGGCCTCGACCTTGGGACTCATCCTCAAAACTGATACTGATGAGGGCCTTGACCTTGAGACTCATCCCCAAAATTGATACTGATTTTGGCCTCGACCCTGGGACTCATCCCCAAAACTGATGCTGATGTTGGCCTCGACCCTGGGACTCATCCGCAAAACTGATGCTGATGTGGGCCTCGACCCTGGGACTCATCCCCAAAACTGATGCTGATGTGGGCCTCGACCCTTGGACACATCCCCAAAATTGATACTGATGTGGGCTTCGACCCTGGGACTCATCGCCAAAACTGATACTGATGTGGGCCTCGACTCTGGGACTCATCCACAAAACTGATGCTGATGTGGGCCTCGACTCTGGGACTCATCCCCAAAACTAATACTGATGTGGGCCTCGACCCTAGGACTTATCCCCAAAAGTGATACTGATGTGGGCCTCGATGTTGGACAATTATGACCAATAGCATCACTATTTGTACAGAACATGGTGTTGTTGTACAAATTAACTATGTGACAAAGAAAATTGCTCTTTTATCATTTGTAATTAGATTACCGGGATATATAAATGATAAAGTCCATATGATTAGTTCCGAATTGATAAGATACGAGACAATATCAATCCATGAAGGTTTAATCATTAAAACATCCTAGTCATAATATTATCGAAATTGGACATCGATAATGCAGAATAAACTAGTATTGCACTTGTGCGTGTTATGGGAGCATAACGGTATAGTTCTCATATATTTAAGTATTGGATATTTATGCAAGTGTAATAGGAGGTTGTGTTTACCGATTGTACGGAAACAGCTTCACTCTGGATAGACCCCTCAGAATTCCATTGGTAGTATGACTATGTGTCTATGGAAGTCCGAATTAGGGTAGTTGTATTTGGTCTTAACCTGAGACTTGCACCGCTAATACTTGCGACAATCAATATAATTTGGTTTTGGTCATCAAGGGCTTTAACAGGTTCTGTGTACGCCTCTTCTGGGTATATTGAGAATCGTAGTGTATTGGGTGTGATGTCAAGATGGAAGTATCACTCCAGTCATATGGAGATGATGGTCATGTAGGATACGGAACTAGTACTCTTTAATGCTGAAGCTATCGGGATAATATGACTAGGTCATGTTTATCCGATTATAGTGACTAGTTACCAGAGATTCGACATGTGCTTCGTACGGGGTAGACACAATTCCAGCCTCAGGCCTAGCACGTGACCTCCGATACTGGATCGCAATACACAATACGACGTATACTATGCCTGATACATATTACATATTCCTTGAAGAATATTTCTGGACAATTGGGTAGCCACGGTGCTTTGCTAGAAGCCAACCATGTCTTGTAAATCGGTAAAAACGTAGTACTAGGTACGTACGTGTTCGGATAGTCCGACGATCAGATTTACTGCCAACATATCCGGGGATCTCATGGGTCGCTTCTCGACGATTCACCGATGACGTATGACTCGCACATAATTAATCTGGGATTAATTAATAGAGAGAGAAAATTAATCTAGGATTAATTACGGAGATATTTTATCTGGGATAAAATATTATTTAAAGAGAGAGAACGATTAATTTGGAATTAATCGATAAAATAATATATTCGATATATTATACAAAATTAGATTTCGACGTGGAATTAAAATTGGATTTTAATTCAGGCGAACGATTTAATTTAGAATTAATTCGTTAGTGACGTGAATAGTAATTTTGCCAGGCATAATTATTTAATTAAATTTGATTTAATTACGTCGCAACGGAAAATTCGTTAATTCAGAATTAGCGAACCCGAGCCCGGGAGTGTTTACGGGCCCGCTCGCATTTCGAATCAAGTGGGGCTCACAAGTCACATCACGTGTCACATTACTAGTCAACTTTATCACTTTAATGTGATGGAAGTTGTTGGTTGATGGTTGAGTGTGGAACACACTAAAGTGATGGCTTGAAAGACATTTACCATTTTTTATTATTTTGGTATTTGACTTCATTTTGTGTATTAGATTACACAACACACACAACACTCATCTCTCTCTCTCTCTCCCTTATTCGGCCAAGGAACCATTTTTCTCTCTATTGCTTCTCTTTGCTGAGAACAACAATGATGAACAAGGAAAGATTTGTGGAAAATTTTTCAAGAGTGCTAGCACACTAAAGGAGCCCTACAAATGTGATAGGGAAACCCATTCATGAGCATGGAATCACACACAAAGCTTGGAGCTTGGAGAGCACAGAGAAGCTTGGAGATTCTTTTGTGTTCTTCGCATCGCAAAAGCCGATCAAAGTAAGTATTTCGCAACTTTATTTTGATGTATTCGCACTTTTCATAGCTTAATTTGATCTTGGGATAACTTAGAAAACCCAACAATGGTATCAGAGCCTTGATTAAGCATTAAATTTGATTTAGGGTAAAATTGGGTAAAATTGATTTGAGCATGATTTGATAAAATTGATTGATTGAGTATGCTTGAATGATAATAACTTAGAGTTATTTTTGATCAATTTGATGAAAATTGAATTGGAATAATTTTTCCCCAAATATTGGCTTGGCCGAATGGTGTTGATGCCCTAAAGTCATGGTGATTTTGTTCTTTTGATCATTGGATGAGTTGGAAGACTTGGGGTAAATTGATTTAGGATTTAATTGGATTAAAATCGAAATCTGATTTGAAAAATCCCCAAATTGCTGTGAGCTATAAGCATGGAAATGAGATGATTTTTTAATTCAATAATGTTGGACATGTGTTGATGATAATAAGCATGATTAATTATGTAAATTGGTATACTGGAAATGTTAATTTGACTAATTAATTATGGCTAATACACTTTAAATAATTTAATTGTGATATTTGGAATATTGTGATTAAATTGGTTGGGCTAAATTTGGAATTGGGCTAATAAAGTTGTATTTGGGCTTAATGGGCTTGGTTGGGCCAAGTTTGGTTTAGGTTAATTGGTTGGATCCAATTGTGCCAAAAACCATATCCATAAAGTCCAAATATAATAAAATGGGCCTTTAAAATTTTAATTGGGCCTAAATTGATTTTTGGCAAAGGGTGATTCCTTATTGGGCTTTGGTTGCCAAAGTCCATGCCTTATAAATTAATTGAAAGCCCATTGGACTTTAATTAAATTGACATTGGATGTTAATTGGGCTTTGAGACCCGTAAAGATTAGATTTAAAATTTAAGTCGCAAAGGCTTATTAAAAAGTGTAATTATTTAATTTGGAATTAAATAAAGAATTAGTATTGAATACAAATTAAATTGGATTTAATATTGTATTTTAATATAATTCAAGAATTCGTATTTTGAATACTTCTTCTTTTAAAACGAGTTTGACTCGCGCAAATCAAATCGTTGTTTGAACATTGGATGGTCATTAATTCAGATTAATTAATTGGATTAGATTGATTGATAACATGCTTTGTGTGAATACATTGATGTGATGTATGAATAATGTATATCGAATGGATATAGATGGGTGAGGGCAATTTTGGAAATTGTTGTAATAAATTTAGAATTTATTAAATTGGACCTGCGTGTCCAGCCTATTACCTCTTGACTCTTTGTATTTCTCTTCTCACCTATTCCCCTCAATGTAAATGAGGTTCCTTAGAAGTGTTATGTAATTGGGTAGAAGTAAGATTTGTGCTAGCGGGAGAGAGGAAAGGGAGAGATTTATTCTAGGAACAAAATGTTTTAAATATCCATCTGCATATCATTATTAATTTATTTATCGTTCCTTATTATGGTTTTAGAATGCATGTTTAAGGGTGTATGATGAGACCTAATCAAAGATAATTAATTGGTTGCCGATTACGCGAAAAAACCCTCAACATATATTAAGTGTTTTCCTTCCATTGAATGATTCATTCTGAAGATCCAAGATTGGCACTGGTTTGTTGGCCAAAGTCAAGACCTTTGTCCATCGCGGATGTGTTTGAATCATGAAAGCTTTGTTCCATATCGCATGTCTTGTCCAAGTTGTGATTTGTTGGCCAAATTCAAGATCAATTCTTGTCCATCGACGTCGATTACGAAGCTTTCCAAGGTCAATGGATCCCACTTAACAGGAATCATTAATTTTGTTGTGCCTAAGCCAAGGCTTAATTGATTCAGAGGAAAAAGGTTAGGGAATATATTGGTATATATAAGATATATATTTTCGACTTGGATGTCCACCTACTGGATCTAGGAATTTAATGAGATCCAATTGATCTTAGAGATCTACCTAGTTAAATATCATACAGCTTGTTGGCCAAAGTCAAGGTTGTGTGTTATTTAACGGGATCCTAGCCCACTAGGAAACAAGGTTTTCCGAGTACTCAAAAGATGGTTAGAGGCTCACCGAAAAATAATGGGAGGCAAGTATTAAATTTGCAATTTCGGTTAGATACTTGCCAATACGCGCTCATTTCAATTTTTCGTCAATACAAAAATATATTAGTTGGACTAATATTTAATTGTTGTTTTAAATTAAACAGTTTGACTGTATTCAAACTACTTCATTTATAGTTGATTATATAATTGGATTATAGTAATCAATATATTTGAATTTAACTAATCAAATTATAGTTGATTATATAGTTAGACTATAGTAATCATTATATATAATAATACATGAAATCATTGATTGGATAGTTGGACTATAGCAATCAAAATAACTGAAAGATTAGCGTTTAAAACATAATCCTGGATGAAAATATTTTTAAACGGCTTTAATTTTTAGATTTGGAATAGAACCTAAGGATAGTCCTGGGAACTGAGAAGTTATTCTATTTGATAGAGTAATATCTTGGGCCTAAGCCCGAAATTGAGCAAATAGTAGAACATGATCTTTGGAAGATTCATGTGATGATACTTTAGTGCTCAATCCTTTATGCTTAATGCAAAGACACTTTAATTTCATTGTCAAAATTAAGGATTAGATCATTGTACCATGATGATGAAATTAAAGATCGTTATAGATTTATTCTTAAATCTTAGAAGTACAAATTGCACAAAAAGCTCTTTAGCTCACATATGTCAGAGGGTACATCTGTCGAGCACTAGGTGTCACAGATGATTGCTGACATCGATCAACTAGGTTAGCTGGGCATTACCTACGTGGCTGAGACTACCAAAGATTTGATCTTATATTCTCTACCCGAAAGCTGGGGCAGGTTCATTATGAACCAAGAGAAAACTCTTGGAGAGTTGTATGGCTAGGCTTTAGGAGGCAAAGCCAAAGCTTCTAAAAGGGGCTAAGGCAACATCATCATAAGTCTTCTGGGAAGACAAAGGACATATCCCAAGATGTCTGCCTAAATAGTGGCAAACGGGGTCACTGGAAGCATGACTGCCGTATGGACAAGGCAGACATGAAGGAAGTGAAAGTGGGGCAAGGCTTCGGCTTTAAGTATGTTTGTCATAAACATGTTCGCTATTAGTTTCAAAATTAGATTTTGATATTAGATGTGGTACATAAATATATATACTGATGTGCTGAATCTGCTGATAAGCAGGAGACTGACTTCACTTGAGATTAATCCGTGAGTCGAGAACGGGACGAGAGTCGCTGTTTTAACCGTAGAAACCTAAGTTTAGGAACTACCCTTCGGGTGTGTACTTAAATTAGGAAACTGTTAAAATGTAACTAGTTTGACTAGAAACATTATCTCTATATCAGAGTATAACTCGTTGAATGTATACCTTTATATTCTAGAACACTTAAGTGTTCATTTTATAAAGACGATATTGAGATAAACACATTAGATGTGAATAACAGTATTTATATTTAGAATATAAATGAATCTCAAACGTATAACATGACAAACAAATATCTCAAACTGAATTAATCAGATGAGACTTATTTGTGGCATTGTTATCTAGGACACATTAAACAAGACTCATATATCCACACTTTTGAAGAGTGGATACTAGGACGGGTTTTATTCTAATCAAATTATGTCTACGAATCTAGTTTATTAGGCAAAGTGCCTAAAACACCTTTTACTTGGTAAAAGTGCAAATGCCATCGATCTGTTAGCCCTCGTTCAAGTGACGTAAGTGGGCCCATGTCTAGCTAGGCTAGAGGTGGATATGAATACTTCGTAACCTTTACGAAAGTGGCATCGCGTTATGGTTATATGTTTCTTTTGAAACATAAATCGGAAACGTTTGATGAATTCAAAGAGTTTCGACATGAAGTAGAAAAACAGATCGGCAAGAGTATTAAACCGTCAATGGAAAATACTTAAGCAATAAGCTTCTAGAAAATTGAAAGAGTATTGTATTCTTTCAATATGGACTCTTCCCGGAACACCTTAATTTACGGTGCGTCCGAACAGAGAAACCGAACCTTGTTGGACATAGTAAGGTTAATAATGAGTCTCTCTGAGCTACCATTTTCCTTCAAGGGATGCGCATTAAACAATGCAATACTTATTTAGAATAAGGTTCCATGAAAAATCTGTTAGACAGATTTCATATTAGATATGAACAGGAAAGAAACCGGGTTTTCTCATTCCTGACGATTTGGGAATGTTGGGCATATGTTTGGATGATAGCAAAACCCAAATTGGATAAGTGCCTAAATTGTAGGTTATCTTAGGATAACCAAAGTTTAGTACTTATACAACTCACAAGAGAACAATGTAATTGTTGCTCGCCATGCGGTTTTCCTAAAAGGATTACCCATATGCAGTGGTAAGTGGGAGGAAAGTAAAACTCGATGAAAATCGGAGTAATACTGTTCTAGGCATCGATTCCTTAATGGAACACAAACAGTTCATCAAGGATGAAACTGTACCACAATCTTCAAATACACAAGAACCGCGTAAGTCGGAGAGAGTCAGAAAATAACCTGGGAGGTATGGGTTTCTGATCTCACCTCATTTAGATGTCAATCCTGTTGAGGAACACGAATTGACTACGTATGAGGAAGTGATACAAGGTATCGACTCCCTATTATGGCAAAGTTCCATGATGTCCGAAATGGATTCCATGTATACCAACTAAGTTTGGACACTGGTTGTTGTACCGGAAGGCATTGTGCATATTGGTACTATATAAGTCTTCAAAGAAGACATACATGGATGGCAACATACCAACGTACAAAGCTAGGCTTGTAGCGAAAAGGTATCGTTATCAACATTATGTCGATTACGATGAAACCTTTTAACTCGTTGTCATGGTTAAATCCATTTGGACAATGCTTGCTAATGGTGCATGTTTCATTTATGAAATATGGCAGCTGAATGTCAAAAACGCTTTCCTTAAACGGAAACCTTTTGGAGTATGTTTACAACATCCTGACGGTTTTGTCGTACCAAAACAAGCAAACAAGGTTTACAGGTTATTCGATCCATTTATGGATTGAAGCAAGCATTGCGTTCTTGGAATATCGTTTTGATGTAATCATAATGGTATATGATTTAATTCAAAAACGAAAATGATTCTTGTTTATATAAGGAGGTTAGTGGGAGTGCACTGACAGTGATTGTCCTATATAATGATGATATATCATTTCTTGGAAATGAAATTCCCATAATACAATCGGTGAAAGCTTGGCTTTCATGAAAAATTCTCCGTAGAATTCTTGGGAGAGACAACATTTATTCTAGGAATAGGGATCTACTGGGATAGATCTAAAAGTTGTTTGCAATCTCTGAGAACTCGTACATTGAAAGATGTACGCGACCTGGTGTCTCTTATGCTTTGAGCATATGGAGTCACAATGAGGCCAATCCAAGTGATAGTCACTGGATTGATGTAAAGAACATCCTTAAGTATCTTAGATGAACTAAGGATGCTTTTTTATATTATGGAGAATGTGAACTTGAAGTGACTGGGTTCACCGTTGCAAGTTTCCTAACTGATAAAAACGACTATAGGTCGTTATAAAGGTACTATATAGTTTGAATAACGGAACAGTGAGCTGGAAATCTTCCAAGCAAGATACTGTTGCCGAATGAACAACAAAAGCGGAATATTGCTGCAGCTGAAGCAGCAATAGAAGCACTTAGGATCTAAATAAACCTAATTGGATTAGGAGTAGTTCTGTTAGCAGCTGAGCTAGGCTACAACACAGGCTAAAGAATTAATGGTCTCATCAACGATCCAAGTATAAACTTCAACTATTCATCTGATTCGTTCGGATCATACATGGTGGCGATGTGATGATCGAATAAATTGCATCAGATGATGACTTTAAAAATCCGCTGATGAAAGCATTTTTCTCAGCAGAAGTTTGAGCGAACCGTACATAGTTCAAGTGTAGGACACTTGAGTGATTGGCTATAGGCCAAGTCGGAGAAATTTTGGGGCTGTTTTTGTGTGGTTCAATGGCTGAGTTTTATATTTTTTTTTACTGCAGGGGGGTGCTTTATTTGGTTCAGGGGCATAATGGTTGTGTTTGTTATTTGAGGAAAGGATGTGTGGTCAGTGAGAGAGAATGTGTTCGTGGGGACTGAGAGAGAGGCGAGACTTCCCCTAGGGTTTTTGTGTGAGTGTATTTCAGAGACGAGAGTGGGAGGCTGGTTCACGACTTGGATTTTAGGGTTTGTTTGTGGGTTATTCACGGGAAGGAGAACTGTTCATTTGCTGCCGAGTTGTGTGTTGTGAAGGTTGAGAGAGGAGGGCTACGTGTGGAGCTTCTGTGTTGTTTTTGTGTAGTGTCGTTTCGGTGAGGGCTATTTAGTTTGTGCGTGAAGAGCTGAGAGTGTGTGCGAGAAGGAGAGGATCCCAAAGGTGAGAGAGTGTTCCGTTTGCTTTGTGTCTGTTTTGTGGCCGTGAGTCTCTTTGTCTCAGTTGGTGACTGATGAGAGAGCCGAGAGCTGTGAATGGTGTTTACGGTTGGTTGATGTGTTTTGCGTATGAGTCGGTGATGGTTTGCTTAGCTTAGGCTTTTATCTGTTTTGGCTTTGTGTGCATGTGGAATGAGAGAGAGAGAGTGGAGAGAGGGGAAAGTGATGGGGGATCTTTAGGGTTTTTTTGTCAAGGGTTCAGTTGGTGGGGGGCTTAAGGCGTGAAGAGAGAGAGCAAAGGGCTGTAAGGGTTTCTGGTCTTCATGCGCAAGTGAGGAGAGGAATGAGACAGTGGCCGTGTAGGAAGCTAAGGTTTATTTGTTGTCTCACCGAGTGAGAGAGAGTTTCAAGAGAGGCATCAGGTCTACGGTTTGTTTGGTTGTTTCACGTGAGTGTGAGGGAAGAGTCTAGGGTTTTTATTTTTTTGTGAGCGTTTTGAGAGTGAGCTCCTGGGTTTATTTATTATGGAGTTTTCGTGAATGAGCTCTCGGTCCAGGGGGCCTTGAGGTTTGGTTTATGTCTCTTTTTATACGAGAGGGTTAGGGTTGTCCTTGTTCGGGAAGGAAATAAATATTGTGTAATTATGGGGAATATATATTTAGTTTGTTATGAAAGGATCTCTTTAATTTAGGGAGATGATTTGTTTAGTTTAGAAAATGGATTTATTTGATTTATTTAATTTAGGCATGTGATTTAATTTAATTAGGAATGTGATTTATTTAATTCGGAATGTGATTTAATGGGATTTGATTTTATTTTATTTAGTTTAGGCATGTGATTTAATTTAATTAGGAAGGTGATTTATGGGATTTGATTTTATTTTATTTAGTTTAGGAAAAGGATTTGTTTAATTTAGGAGGGTGATTTGATTAAATTTCTTTAATTCGGGAAGGTGATTTGTTTATATTTCAACATGTGTTTAATGTGTGGATTTATTATTTTGGATGGGATGGGTGTGTGGTTTGATGTGTGGCTTGCGGGGGTTTTTGGGCCAAGGATAAGTTTTAAAACAGAGGTCCAACGAGCAAGCCCGAAGCTAAGCAAACGAATTAAATCCAACAAGGTATTGATTTCTGACTTTTCCCTTCCGACGTCCGTTTCCCGCGACTTACGCAACTTAAAGGGTAGTGCCTCCCTACGAGGCTCATCATCTGGACTTATATGCAAAATGCAGTGCATACAGTCGCCCCCACTTTGATGGGACTTATGCAGTGTATGACAATGACAATCCTATCAAAGTTATGCATGCATTTTTACTTACCTTGTTCGCCAACTGCTACTTGACTTGCCTGTTGCTTCGAACTGAGTTGAGCTGGTGGTGAGGTGCTGCGACCCCTGAGGTTCATCACCGCAAGATGATGCGATCTCTAGGAATCACTACCGAATTGAACTGATGAGAGTTGGTCCCCTTCCGAACCTTGCCTCATTTCACGAGCGCCATTTCCGGCGTGCTAAACTCATTCCCGAGGCATCGCGGTAGTGATAGTTATGGTCCCCTTCCGAACCTTGCTCCATTTCCAGAGTGCCATTTCTGGCATGCTAAACCTCATTTCCAAGGCGTTGCTAATGTGATGGTTTTGGTCCACTTCCGAATCGTGCTCCATTTTCGGAGTGCCATTTTCGGCATGCTAAACCTCATTTCCGAGGCGTCGCTGATGTGATAGTGGTCCATTTCCGAACCCTGCTCCATTTTCGGAGTGCCATTTTGGGCATGCTAAACCTTATTTACGAGGCGTCGCTGATGTGATAGTGGTCCATTTCCGAACCGTGCTCCATTTCCAGAGTGCCATTTTCGGCATGCTAAACCTCATTTCCGAGGCGTCACTGATGTGATAGTGGTCCATTTCCGAATCGTGCTCCATTTCCGGAGTGCCATTTTCGACATGCTAAACCTCATTTTTGAGGCGTCGCTGATATGATAGTGGTCCATTTCTGAAACGTGCTCAATTTTCGGAGTGCCATTTTCGGCATGCTAAACCTCATTTCCAAGGCGTTGCTAATGTGATGGTTTTGGTCCACTTCCGAATCGTGCTCCATTTTCGGAGTGCCATTTTCGGCATGCTAAACCTCATTTCTGAGGCGTCGCTGATGTGATAGTGGTCCATTTCCGAACCGTGCTCCATTTTCGGAGTGCCATTTTTGGCATGCTAAACCTTATTTACGAGGCGTCGCTGATGTGATAGTGGTCCATTTCCGAACCGTGCTCCATTTCCAGAGTGTCATTTTCGGCATGCTAAACCTCATTTCCGAGGCGTCACTGATGTGATAGTGGTCCATTTCCGATCGTGCTCCATTTCCGGAGTGCCATTTTCGACATGCTAAACCTCATTTCTGAGGCGTCGCTGATATGATAGTGGTCCATTTCCGAAACGTTCTCCATTTTCGGCATGCTAAACCTCATTTCCGAGGGGTCGCTGATGTGATAGTGGTTCATTTAGGAAACATGCTCCATTTCCGGAGTACCATTTCCGGCGTCTAATATGGGCCTCGACCCTGGGACTCATCCCCAAAACTGAAACTGATGTGGGCCTCGACCCTAGGACTCATCCCCAAAACTGAAAGTGATGTGGGCCTCGACCCTGGCAATCATCCCCAAAACTGATACTGATGTAGGCCTCGACCCTGGGACTCATCCCCAGAACTGATACTGATGTGGGCCTCGACCCTAGGACTCATTCCCAAAACTGAAACTGATGTGGGCCTCGACCTTGGGACTCATCCCCAAAACTGATGTTGATGTGGGCCTCGACCCTAGGACTCATCCCCAAAACTGATACTGATGTGGGCCTCGACCCTGGGACTCATCCCCAAAACTGATGCTGATGTGGGCCTCGACCCTAGTACTCATCCGCAAAACTGATACTGATGTGGGCCTCGACCCTAGGACTCATCCCCAAAACTGATACTGATGTGGGCCTCGACCCTGGGACTCATCCCCAAAACTGATGCTGATATGGGCCTCAACCCTGGGACTCATCCCCAAAACTAATACTGATGTGGCCTCGACCTTGGGAATCATCCCCAAAATTGATATTGATGTGGGCCTCGACCCTAAAACTCATCCCCAAAACAGATACTAACGTGGGCCTCGGCTCTGGGACTCATCCCCAAAACTGATACTGTTGTGGGCCTCGACCTTAGGACTCATCCCCAAAACTAATGCTGATGTGGGCCTCGACCCTGGGACTCATCCCCAAAATTGATACTGATGTGGGCCTCGGCCATGTGACTCATCCCCAAAACTAATACTACTGTGGGCCTCGACCCTAAGACTCATTCCCCAAAATTGATACTGATGTGGGCCTCGGCCCTGGGATTCATCCCCGAAACTGATACTGATGTGGGCCTCGACCTTAGAACTCATCCCCAAAACAGATACTAACGTGGGCCTCGGCTCTGGGACTCATCCCCAAAACTGATACTGTTGTGGGCCTCGACCTTAGGACTCATCCCCAAAACTAATGCTGATGTGGGCCTCGACCCTGGGACTCATGCCCAAAATTGATACTGATGTGGGCCTCGGCCCTGTGACTCATCCCCAAAACTGATACTACTGTGGGCCTCGACCCTAAGACTCATCCCAAAACTGATACTGATGTGGGCCTCGGCCCTAGGACTCATCCCCAAGACTAATATTGATGTGGGCCTCGACCATGGGATTCATTCCTTTAACTACTGATATGTGGGCCTGGACCCTAGGATTCATTCCCGAAACTGCTGATAGTGTGGGCCTCGACCCTGGGATTCATTCCCAAAAATGCTGATAGTGTGGGCCTCGACCCTGGGATTCATTCCCGAAACTACTGATGATGTGGGCCTCGACCCTGGGATTCATTCCCAAAACTGCTTGTCTTTCCGTTTTTTTCCTTTTCTTCAAAACCGTCGAACAAAAAAAAAACAAAAAATGCGTGCATGTGACGTGTATGCATGTATGCATGGATGTGTTTCCTATTCGATGGGTTAGGCCTTCCTTGTTCTCTCTGGCGCCCTTCGCCTACTAATGTCTTTGGTCGCCCCTTGGGCAGGCTTACAGTTTCCTTTTGCCAATTCTCTTCTGGTGATTGGTTGGTTCTCTTTGGTCATATGACTCAATATCTCATTATGTCCCTGATTCGCGAGGTGGTAGACTGGTCGCCCCCAGACTTGATCTAGCTTTCTGCTCTTCGCTTCTTGCATTAGGTCAAGGTAAATCATGTGATATGACGTTCTATACCAACATACTTTACTGCCTTTTACGAAATAGTCCCAATAGTTAAATATTATTGCCCTCAAAGAATTCCCAGTATTGAAACCAGAGAACTTTAAAAAACATTCAATGCAGCTCAAATCCAGTCTTTGAACAAATGATCTAAGCCAGACTCAAAGTGTGTGTGCAAAGGTTCCTTTGCAGATTCATCCTCAGGTAAGCCAACTCAATGATTTCGTCAAAAAATTGGGATCAATAGGTCAAACAACCTAGATGTCTCAATTATGCCATGCAGTTGTTTTTCCATGCTCAATGTGGTATGGTTTTCTTTCTCTTTTTCTCTCTCTTTTTTCTTCTATTTTTGAACTTCTTTTTTCTTTTCTTTTCTTTTTTTTTTTTTTTTTTTCAACACATCTACCTTTTAAGGTAGCATTTCTCCTCATGGTGATCCTAGTACTCGCCCATGGGTAGCTTCACGCTTATCAGTTATAGGTGGTTCAATTCTTTTCTTAGAGACTTTTCTTTCATTTTGAACCATACCATACATCAAAACACAAGAAAATCGGGTAGACATTTAGGCGAACGGTCATTCACCGATCTATAATTTCTTCAACTAGTCACATTGCCAATACTTAGGTTTTCACTGCTAAAAACCTATAAATAAGTGCTTACGAGTCTGACATAGATCAAACTACTCCAAAGTATCAGATAAAAGCACATCAAGAGTTTATCGTTTATAGATTTCGTCCTAAAGCAAACATTTGTATCATTGGACTTATGCCTAACTATTAGGTGTTGGTTTATTCTAAGGTCCCAAGATCAAATCAAGACATGAAATTATGTGTGAACACATCAACGGAGGTAGCGGAATACTCACATTGATCGGTAGAGTAGAGTCATTTGGAGACGATTCAAGCCAAAAACGCACTGCCATGTAAGCCTACTGCATGCAGTCCACTGCCTACAAAAACAGAAAATTAAGTGAAGAAACGGAGCTCCTAGCATCGTCGGATGGATCCCGTCTCATGGTCGAACCTCCCTACCACCTTCGCAAGACTTGTAAGTGTGCTAGCACTTGATTTCTCACCATGAGAAACCACTCTTGCTTCCCTTTAGCTCACGCCCAAACTGGTTCCAAACCAGTGAACACTTTGCTCAAATGGGCGTGAGAGAGGAGAGAAAATTGAGAGAGAGAGAAAATTGTGTTATGTTAATTAAAATGATTTACCAAAAATCAATTTATATTTATGCCATAATTTATTAAATTAATAATAAAATTATGACACTTAACATGCAATGGCTTAGAGTATAAAACACTCAATTTCCATGCAATAACATTGAGTGCATTGTACACAATCTACATGCAATGACATTGAGTACAATGTACACAATCTACATGCAAAGCATTAGAATGACATGTGTCATGTGGGCCCCACACGTTCCCAAATGAAAGTGGGCCCACGTGCACTCACGCGTTCGGGTTCGATATTTCCGAAATACCGAGCTTACGTCGCGACGTTAATTCAATCGAATTTAAATAAATAATCGCCCCCGGCGAAATTATTATTTACGTCGCTAACGAATTAATTCTCAATTAACTCGTTTGCCCGAATTAAAATCTAATTTTAATTCCGCGTCGAAATCTAATTTCGTCTAATACATCGATTAATTCCGAATTAATCGCTCTCTCTCTCTAGACGATATTTTATCCCGGATAAAACATCTCCGTTATTAATCCTAGATTAATTTTCTCTCTCTTCTATATAATCCCAGATTATTCAAGAGTGCAAGTTGTGCGTCATCGGTGGATTATCGGGAAGCGACCCATGAGATCCCCGGATAAGTTGGCGTAGTAAGTAAATACGGTCGTCGGAGTGCCCGAATCACGTACGTACCAAGTACTACGTTCTACCGATTTACGAGACAAGGTCGACTCCTAGCAAAGCACCAAGTCTTCCCAAGTTCTCCGGACATATTCATCAAAGAATATCTAGATCTGTATCAAGCGTAGTATACAATTGTATTGTGCATATCGGCCCAGTATCGGATAATCACGTGCTAGGGCTGGGGCTGGATAAGTGTCTGCCCCGTCCGAAACACATATCGGATGTCTGGTAACTAGTCTCTATAATCGGATATTCATGACCTGGTCATAATATCACGATTGGATGCGCATCACTTTAAGAGCACTAATACCGTATCCTGCGTGACATCATCTCCATTATGACTGGAGTGACACTTCCGTCTTGACATCACATCCAATACACTACGATCTCTGATAAACCCAGAAGAGGTGAACACAGAACCAGTTAAGATCCCCCACCACCAAAACTAAAGTTTACCGATTGTCGTAAGTATTAGCGATGTAAGTCTCAGGTTAAGACTATACACACCTACCTTGATTTCGGCCTCCCATAGACACCTAGTCATAATACCAATGGGATTCCGAAGGGTCTATCCAGAGCGAAGCTGTTTCCCGTACCATCGGTGAAACACGACCTCCTATCGCACTTGCACAAGTATCCAATACTTATATATATGAGAACTATGCCGTTGTGCCCTCACAACGCGCACAAGTGCAATACTAGCCTATTCCGCATTATCGATGTCCAGTCTCGATAATACTACGGCTAGGGATATTTAATGATTAATCCTTCGTGGACTGATACTGTCTCATATCATCTCAATCCAGGAACTAATCATAGGGACCTCTCTTCATTTATATATCTATGGTGATCTAATCACAAACGATGAGAGTGCAATTTCCTTATTACATAGTTAATTTGCTACAACAACACATGATCTGTGCAAATAGTGACGCTATGGGTCATATTATCCAACAATCTCCCACTTGGCACGTAGCGAGTCACTCAAGTGTCCTACACTCGAACTATGTACAATTCGCTCAAATTGCTGAGGAAAGGTTTTCGTCAGCGGATTTGCTTAATTATCGTCTGACGCGATTTACACGATCATCACATCGCCACGATGTATGATCCGAACGAATCAGATGATATGGAAGTATATATCTGGATCGTCGATGAGACCTTTAATTCCTTAGCCTATGCTGACGCCTAGCTCAGCTGCTAACAGAACTATATCTAATCTAATTAGATTTATTCTTGATCCAAATGGCTTCATTGCTGCCTTAGCTGCAGCAGCATTAATCCGCATTTGTTGTTTATTCGGCAACAGTTATCTTGCTTGGAAGATTTCCAGCTCACTGTCCCGGTTATTCAAACTTTATAGTACCGCAAGTATTATTGGTTTGGAAACTTGCAGCAGTGATCCCAGTCACTTCAAGTTCTCCATCTCCATAGTTTAAGACAACATCTTTAGTTCTCTCAGATACTAACAGATGTTCTTTAATCTTCAATCCAGTGACTGTCACTTGGATTGACCCGATTGTGACTCCATATGCTCGAAGCGTATGAGACACCAATACAAGTACATTTTAAATGTACAATTTCCAGAGAGAGTTAACAACTCCAAATCTATCCCAGTAGATTTATTCCCTGAATAAAGGTTGTTACTCCCCAGAATTCTACGGAGAATTTATTGAAAGAATATCTATGAAAGCCAAGCTTTCACCAATTGCTTTATGGGAATTTCACTGTCAGTGCGCTCTCCCACTAACCTCCTTATATACACAAGAATTATTTAGCTTTGAATCAATCATAAATCATTATGATTATTTCAAAATAACAGTTCCAAGAACCTTATGCTTGCATCAATCCAAACATGGATCGAATAACCCGCAAACCTTGTTTGTCGGTTATAAAATCGTCAGGATGTTGTAAATATCCTCCAAAAGGTTTCCTTTTCAGGAAAGCGATTTTGATTTGTAACTGACATATTTCATTAATGAAATATACAGTTATCAACAAGCATCTTCAAAATGGATTTATCATGGCAACAGGTAAAAAGGTTGAACCGTTATTAACATAATGTTGATAACGCTACCTTTCCGTCAAAACCTTAGGTTTGCACGTTGGTATGTTGTCTTCCATGTATGTCTTCCTTGAAGACCTTTAATGTACCATAGGCACAACGCCTTGTGGTACAACAACTAGTATCCAAACATAGTTGTTATACATGGAATCCATTTCGGACTCATGGCACTTTTGCCATAACAGGGAGTCGATACCTCGTATCACTTCCTCTAAACGTAGTCGGATGGTACACCACTATAAGATTGACATCTTTATGGGGCGAGATCAGAAACCCATACCCTAGGTTGTTTTCTGACTCTATCGATCTACTAGTTTCTTGTGTATTTGAAGATTAATGGTATAGATTCATCATAGATGAACTATTTGTGTTCCATTAAGGACTTCGTGCCTTGATCAGTATTACTCCGATTTTCATCGAGTATCACTATCCTCCCACTGACCACTGCATATCGGTATTCCTCTCAGGAAAACCGCATGGTGAGCAACAATTACATTGTTCTCATGTGGGATTTACAAGTACTATATTTAAGGTTTCCCTTAGGATAACTATATTGGCACTTATCCAATTTGGGTCCTTAGTTTGGTATCATCCAAACGCTATGCCTCGCATACCCAAATTATCAGGAATGAGAAACCTCGTTTCTTCCCTGTTCATATCCTATATGATATCTGTCAAACAGATTTATATGGAACCTTATTCTAAATAAGTTTTGCACTGTTAATACATATCCTGTTGAAGGAAATAGTAGCTCAGAGCGACTCGTGATAAACCTTATTATGTCCACAAATTCGGTTTTTGGTTCGGACACACCGTTTAACTGACGTGTCTCGGGAGGAGTCCTCATACGAAAGAATACCATACTCTTTCATTTATGTATGAAACTTACTGCTTAAGTATTTTCCATTACGGTTTCACCGTGGCGGAATAATACTATAGCCGATCTGTTTGTCTACTTCGTGTCGAAACTCTAAAGTTTCCGATCTGTGTTCTTCAAAAGAAACACATAACCACAACGTGATGTCACATCGTTAAGGTCACGAAATATTCATGTTCACATCTAGTCCTAACTAGATATGGGCCCATTTACTTCACCATGAATAGGGCTAACAGATCGGTGGCCCTTTTACTATTACCAAGTGAATAGTATTTTAGGTTTTACCTAATAAACTAGATTCGCGACCTTATTTGAATAGTCAAATCAGTCCTAGTACCCACTCTACAAAAGTGTGGATATACGAGTCTTGTTTAATAAACTAGATTCGTAGACCTTCTTTGAATAGTCAAATCAGTCCTAGTACCCACTCTTCAAAAGTGTGGATATACGAGTCTTGTTTAATTGTGTCCCAGACAACAATGCCACAAATAAGTCTCCATTGATCAAATCAATTTGAGCTATTTATTTGTCATTTTATGTTTGAGATTTTATTTATATTCAAAATATAAATTCTGTTATTTATCTCAGTATCATCTTTATATATTGAAACACTTTAGTGTTCTAGAATATAAAGGTTTTATCCGCAATGGATTAAACACTGATATAGAGATAATGACTCTAGATAAACTAGTTACATTATGACAGTTCCTAATTTAAATACATACCCAAAGGGTAGTTTCTAAACTTAGGTATCTACGGTCGAAACAGCGACTTTCGTCCCGTTTCCGATTCGCAGAGAAATCTCGGCTTGAAGCCAGTATCCAGCTCACAGCGGATTCTGAACGTCAATACATATATTTTATGTACCACACTAAGTATTTAAAATCCAATTTTAATACTAGTAGTGAACATAACTTTGACAAATATTTTAAAGTTAGAGCCTCGCCCTTTCTTTAATTCCTTCGTGTCTTCCATATCCTACTGGTAGTCACTTTGGGATATGTCAATTACCTTTTCAATATTTCACAAACCTTTGGGCAAGCCTTGGGTTTTAGAATATCGAAATGATGTGCACCTTGTGCTACATGCCCAATTGCAAATTTTGACTTTTCTCCACTAGAATAGTCAATTAATTCTCCAAGAATTATTAATTGCAATTTTAATACTTTTAAATCTAAAGATAGATTTATTATAAGTATATCAATTAAGCACTAAAGTCATCATCACATAAATCTTCCAAAGACTTTATGCTCTACTATTTGCTTAATTATGGGCTTAGTAATAATAAGTTATTTTATCAAATAAATTAACCTATTATTAATTCCCAATTGAAAATTAAATCATTTAAAACATTTAATCCAATGATTATATATTTTAAATATTCAACCTTTCAATTCTTTACTTGATTTTAATAGTCCAACTATTTAATCAAATTATTAAGGTACTATGTATTATAATGATTACAATAATCCAATTATTTAATCAACTATAATTTTAATATTGATTACTATAATCTCATTATAAAATCAACTATCATTTAATTCAATTATATTGATTACTATAATCCAATTACAAAATCAACTATATTGAATGAGTTGTATATAGTCCAACTATAATTTTAATATTGATTACTATAATCCCATTATAAAATCAACTATCATTTAATTCAATTATATTGATTACTATAATCCAATTACAAAATCAACTATATATTGAATGAGTTTGTATATAGTCCAACTATATATTTTTAAAACAACATAAAATATTAGTCCGACTAATACTTTTGATTAATATGACGAGTAAAATATAAATGAGCGTGTTTAGCGAGTATTCGAACGAATGTTGCAAATTCAATACTTGCCTCCCACTATTTTTCGTCGAGCCTCTAACCCTCTGTGGTAGTACTCGGGAAACCGCGTTTCCTAGTGGGCTAGGATCCTATTAAATAACACACAACCCTGACTTTGGTCAATAAAAAGCTGTATGCTATTTAACTAGGTAGATCTCACAGATCAATTGGATCTCATCCAATTCCTAGATCCGGTTAGGTGGACATCCAAGTCCGAAACATATGTATAATGTCAATGTATCCAATACATTTTCCTAACATATCCTCTGAATCATTTAGGCCTTGGCTTTGGCCAAACACAAACCTAATGATTCCAGTTAAGCGGGACCCATTGACGAGGAAAGTTTCGTAATCAATGTCATTGGACAAAAAGTGATCTGACTTTGGTCAATAAAAATCACGATTTGGACAAGACACCGATATGCAACAAAACTCTCATGATTCAAGTACATCCTTGATTGACAAAGGTCTTGACTTTGGTCAAAAACAAACCAATGCCAACTTCGGATCTTGAACAAGAATCATTCAATGGAAGGATATTTGCTTAATATAAAATGAGGGTTTTTCGCGTGCAAATTGGCTACCAATTTAATTATCTTTGTTAAGGTCTCATCATCATACACCCTTAAACATGCATTCTAAAAATAATAAAGCGAGTATGAAATAAAATAATAATGATATGCGGATGGATACTTAACACATTGATCCTAGATCAAATCTCTCCCTTTCTCACTCAAGCTAGCACTAGTACAACTTCTACCCGTTACACTACACTTCTAAAGAAACCTCATATACATAGAGGGGAATAGGTGAGAAGAGAATACAAAGAGAAAGAAGGTGATAAGGCTGGACACGCAGGTCCAATTTAATAAATCGAATTTATTACAACAATTTCTAAAATTGCCCACCCGACTAATATCCATCCGATATACATTATTCATTCAACACAACCACGTATTCAACACCATAAGCATGCTATCAATCAATCTAATCAAATTAATTAATCTGATAATTAAGTGATCATCCAATGTTCAAACAACGATTTGATTTTGTTCGAGTCAAACTCGTTTTTGCGAATAAATACTCAAAGTACGAATTCATGAATTAAATTAAACTACATCATTAAATCAAATTTAACATGTATTTAATACTAATTCATTATTCAATTCAAAATTAAACATTACACTTTATTTAATAAACCTTTTACGATTTAAATTCCAAATCTAATCGTAACGCGTCTCAAAGACCGATTAACGTCCAACGTCAATTCAATTAAAGTCCAATGGGCTTTTGATTGATTTCTTAAGGCGTGGACTTTTGGTCAACTCGGGTCAAACCGATAACCAAAGTCCAATCCGGGATTTACCCCATAAGCCCATAAATCAATCTTGGCCCATTAGGCCCAATTGAACATTAAAGGTTCATTAGTCGCAATTGGGCTTTATGGTTAAGGTTTTGGGCCCAATTGGATCCAATCCACTTGGCCTAAACCAAACTTGATAAATCAAGCCCAATAGCCCCAAATACAACAATTCAAGCCCAAATCCAATTTAAGCCTAAATAATTAAATTACACTAATCCAATTACGCAATTTAATTACCTAAAGTGCATTATATGATTAATCAACTAAATCAACATTTTTAAAACACCAAATTAGTCTTATAATCATATTCAATTCATTATCACATGTCAAACACACATAATGAAAAATCAAACCCATTTACATGCTTTCATGCTCTCGGCCAAGGAGGGATTTTGTGTCCGATTTGGTTTCGATCCAATCGAACCTACAATCGACATCAAATCACCCTCCGATTTGATTTTATACACAATCCAATGTCACAAAATCAAAATTACCAAGACATTAAGGGCATTACTCATTCGGCCAAGGTGGAATTTTTGGGGGGAAAAATCATCCAATGCATTTTTCATAAAATTGATTCCATGTAACATCATTCTATATACATGTAAGCATTCTATTAATCAAATTCACAAAGAACAGCTTCAATCAATTTCATCACACCATTCGGCCAACATCAATGTTTGGGGAGAAAATTATTCCAAATCAATTTTCAACAAATTGGTCCAACCAAAATGCAATAAATCATGTTATAAGCATACTCAAACAAGCAATTTATTCAAATCATGCTCAACAAACATTTACCCAAATTTTAAGCCCTACAAATTTCATGCTTGCAACATTAGCTCATGATGCCATTGTTGGTTTATTCTAAGGTCCCAAGATCAAATCAAGACATGAAATTATGTGTGAACACATCAACGGAGGTAGCGGAATACTCACATTGATCGGTAGAGTCGATTGGAGACGATTCAAGCCAAAAACGCACTGCCATGTAAGCCTACTGCATGCAGTCCACTGCCTACAAAAACAGAAAATTAAGTGAAGAAACGGAGCTCCTAGCATCGTCGGATGGATCCCGTCTCATGGTCGAACCTCCCTACCACCTTCGCAAGACTTGTAAGTGTGCTAGCACTTGATTTCTCACCATGAGAAACCACTCTTGCTTCCCTTTAGCTCACGCCCAAACTGGTTCCAAACCAGTGAACACTTTGCTCAAATGGGCGTGAGAGAGGAGAGAAAATTGAGAGAGAGAGAAGAAATTGTGTTATGTTAATTAAAATGATTTACCAAAAATCAATTTATATTTATGCCATAATTTATTAAATTAATAATAAAATTATGACACTTAACATGCAATGGCTTAGAGTATAAAACACTCAATTTCCATGCAATAACATTGAGTGCATTGTACACAATCTACATGCAATGACATTGAGTACAATGTACACAATCTACATGCAAAGCATTAGAATGACATGTGTCATGTGGGCCCCACACGTTCCCAAATGAAAGTGGGCCCACGTGCACTCACGCGTTCGGGTTCGATATTTCCGAAATACCGAGCTTACGTCGCGACGTTAATTCAATCGAATTTAAATAAATAATCGCCCCCGGCGAATTATTATATACGTCGCTAACGAATTAATTCTCAATTAACTCGTTTGCCCGAATTAAAATCTAATTTTAATTCCGCGTCGAAATCTAATTTCGTCTAATACATCGATTAATTCCGAATTAATCGCTCTCTCTCTCTAGACGATATTTTATCCCGGATAAAAATCTCCGTTATTAATCCTAGATTAATTTTCTCTCTCTTCTATTATAATCCCAGATTATTCAAGAGTGCAAGTGTGCGTCATCGGTGGATTATCGGGAAGCGACCCATGAGATCCCCGGATAAGTTGGCAGTAAATACGGTCGTCGGAGTGCCCGAATCACGTACGTACCAAGTACTACGTTCTACCGATTTACGAGACAAGGTCGACTCCTAGCAAAGCACCAAGTCTTCCCAAGTTCTCCGGACATATTCATCAAAGAATATCTAGATCTGTATCAAGCGTAGTATACAATTGTATTGTGCATATGGCCCAGTATCGGATAATCACGTGCTAGGGCTGGGGCTGGATAAGTGTCTGCCCCGTCCGAAACACATATCGGATGTCTGGTAACTAGTCTCTATAATCGGATATTCATGACCTGGTCATAATATCACGATTGGATGCGCATCACTTTAAGAGCACTAATACCGTATCCTGCGTGACATCATCTCCATTATGACTGGAGTGACACTTCCGTCTTGACATCACATCCAATACACTACGATTCTCTGATAAACCCAGAATAGGTGAACACAGAACCAGTTAAGATCCCCCACCACCAAAACTAAAGTTTACCGATTGTCGTAAGTATTAGCGATGTAAGTCTCAGGTTAAGACTATACACACCTACCTTGATTTCGGCCTCCCATAGACACCTAGTCATAATACCAATGGGATTCCGAAGGGTCTATCCAGAGCGAAGCTGTTTCCCGTACCATCGTGTGAAACACGACCTCCTATCGCACTTGCACAAGTATCCAATACTTATATATATGAGAACTATGCCGTTGTGCCCTCACAACGCGCACAAGTGCAATACTAGCTATTCCGCATTATCGATGTCCAGTCTCGATAATACTACGGCTAGGGATATTTAATGATTAATCCTTCGTGGACTGATACTGTCTCATATCATCTCAATCCAGGAACTAATCATAGGGACCTCTTCATTTATATATCTATGGTGATCTAATCACAAAGATGAGAGTGCAATTTCCTTATTACATAGTTAATTTGCTACAACAACACAATGATCTGTGCAAATAGTGACGCTAGGGTCATATTATCCAACATTAGGGACTAAGAACAAACAATTTTCTTCTTCTTCTTCTTCTTCTTCTTCTTCTTTTTTTCCTTTTTTTTCTTTTTTTGTTTTTTTTCTTTCTCATTTTTTTTTGCTGATTGCCCCCCAATGGTCTTTTTATTCTTGCCGTAAAATTTTCAGTTCCTCGGTTTCTTTTTCCCTAATATCCATGTTTGCTAAACTTTCTTGACAAGTCTTCTTTTTTCTAACCCAACGGATATCTATGATGGCTTTTAAGACACATGGGTTAACATGATGCGTGTATGGATGAGATGCATGAGATGCGTGCGATGTATGAGGTATAATATGCATGTGGTTATCAAAACAGATATCGGACTCATGCTTCTGACATATTGGATCATGTTTGGATCTTCTTAGTACATTAAGGTTTTCACACAAGTTGGCCCGTTATCATTTTAAAGTATTCAATCATATTATTGCGAGGTGGAAACTTGTCCCATTTGAAAAAGGCCCAACAGGTTTACACTTTTGCGATAATGTGGCTAAACAACTTCAAATGATATGGGGCCTAAACACAAAGTGGCCCATCAGCATTTTAGAAACTCTTGGCCCAATATTCATAAGACACAAACTCGTCTCAGTTTAAATGACACATAAATCGGCGATGCCTTTCCAGGCTCGCAGCCTGGTCGGAAGTACGGAGTAGCCCGCCACCCAGTGTGAACTGGGAAATGATTTAAGGCCGCACTCACCCCTCCCAAGGGAAGACCTCAAACCGTTGGGTTTGAAATGATCTGTTACTTATGCCACTTGTAATGAATGGATTTGTGCAATAATCTAACCAAGTATATGCAACATATACGTAAGATAAACAATATTTTGAGGTAATATTGTGGCTGTTTTTATGTGGTTCAAGGGTTGAGTTTTACGATTTTTTTGGACTGCAGGGGGGTGCTTTATTTGGTTCAGGGGCATAGGTGTTGTGTTCGTTGTTTGAGGAAAGGTCGTGTGGTCAGTGAGAGAGAATGTGTTCGTGGGGACTGAGAGAGAGGCCGAGACTTCCCCTATGGTTTTTTTGTGACTGCATTTGAGAGACGAGAGTGGGAGAATGGTTAATGGCTTGGATTTTAGGGTTTGTTCGTGGGTTATTCACGGGAAGGAGAACTGTTCGTTTGCTGCCGAGTTGTGTGTCGTGAAAGTTGAGAGATGAGGGCTACGTGTGGAGCTTCTGTGTGTTTTTGTGTAGTGCTGTTTCGGTGAGGGCTATTTAGTTTTTGGGCTGAGAGAGAGCAAGGTGTGCGTGAAGAGCTGAGAGTGTGTGCGTGAAGGAGAGGTGCCCAAAGGTGAGAGAGTGTTCCATTTGCTTTGTGTCTGTGTTGTGGCCGTGAGTCTGTTTGTCTCAGTTGGTGAGTGATGAGAGAGCCGAGAGCTGTGAAGGGTGTTTAAGCTTGGTAGATGTGTTTTGCGCATGAGTCGGTGATGGTTTGCTTAGCTTAGGGTTTTATCTGTTTTGGCTTTGTGTGCATGTTGAATGAGAGAGAGAGAGTGGAGAGAGGGGAAAGTGACGGGGGATCTTTTAGGGTTTTTTGTCAAGAGTGGAGTTGGTGGGGGGCTTAAGGCGTGAAGAGAGAGAGCAGAGGGCAGTTAGGGTTTCTGGTCTTCATGCGCAAGTGAGGAGAGAAAGGAGACAGTGGCCGTGTAGGAAGCTAAGGTTTCTTTGTTGTCTCACCGAGTGAGAGAGAGTGTTAAGAGACGCATCAGGTCTAGGGTTTGTTTTGTTGTTTCACGTGAGTGAAAGGGGAAGAGTCTAGGGTTTTTATTTTTTTATGATCGTTTTGAGAGTGAGCTCCCGGGTTTATTTGTTGTGGAGTTGTCGTGAATGAGCTCTCGGGTTTATATTTCAACATCTGTTAATGTGTGGATTTATTATTTTGGATGGGATGGGCGTGTGGTTTGATGTGTGGCTTACGGGGTTTTGGGCCAAGGATAAGTTTTAAAACAGAGGTCCAACGAGCAAACCCGAAGCTAAGGAAACGAATTAAATCCAACAATGTATTGATTTCTGACTTTTCCCTTCCGACGTCCATTTCCCGCGACTTCCGCAACTGAAAGGGTAGTGCCTCCGTACGAGGCTTATCATCGGGACTTATATGCAAAAATGTAGTGCCTACAATAATATTTGATATAAATAATTTTCAACATGTGAATTCTCATAAAATGACTTTTGGGACATTCGGTTAATTTCTTGTAGTTCCCATGCAGTACTTAGCTTATGTCCTGTCACTAGCAGCCCTTAGTACTTGGGGTGTAACTTTTTTATACAGTCTCTGATGTTTATAAATTTTATATTTTCAGGAAGCTAAGATCGAGAGCTACAACTTTCGTGTTTGATACTATCCCAAAATCGAATCCGAAATGGGTCAAAAATCGAGAAGTCTGCGGCTGCTACAGTAAACTTCGGGTGAAGTCTAGAAATGGGTGATGTGGCACACTCTTGGCCACCGATTTCATTACAAAAATCATCCACCTTCTTCTTATATAGACTAATATTCATTCCCCTCTTTTAGGAAGCCAAAAACCGTGAGTTTGGAGGGAAAATAAGCTCTCCAATCTTCTTCATTTTCTTGGATAAAGCTTGAAGGAAAAGTGATGAAAATTCATGATCTCTGGGTCAAATCCTCGCAGGAACCGAAATTCCCTTTGACGAGTGGCAAAGCACAAACCAAAATCCAAATCTGTGAGTGGACATTTTCTTTTAAGTTTATTTTCATTATGTTGCTGCTTAAATCAGACTTACTTTTCACTTTTAGGGCGTTAGCCAGATTTATTATCAGTTATATTTTGTTCAACATGTTTAAAAAATGATTTAGAAAAAGAAATGTTTTTAAACATGAGTTCTATGTTTTCGAGGCATGGGGGAAAAACCCACCTCAGTATGTAACTTGTTATAGACTTGGAATTGACGGATGACATATGCACATGTACAGGACTGGGGGGACAACGATACGTAACGACCACAGATCCTAGTTCAGGACTAGGGATGACAGATGCCCCTAGATCCTAGTTTCAGAGCTTGGAGGGTAGCATAGATCTGCACCCCGAGTTCTAGTTCAGTGGCATGGGGGATGGTGATACGTAACGCCCCAAGACCACTAGTTTCACGGACAGTAGTGACATGTTTTGGGGGACGGCGATACTTAACGCCCCAAAGTCATGTATTTTCACTCCTGGCTCTAGTTAGGCGTATGGGGGGAAGGTGATACGTAACGCCCCCATACGTCAAGTTTTTTAAAGACATACCAGATTTCAGAGATCCGATTTTCAGAAAATAGTTTTTCAGATATGAGTTTTCAGGAGCAGATTTTCAAAGTGAATTTGAGTTAATTTTTACATAAAAAGTTCAGACAATGAAATTTTCATAAAGAAGCTCAAAGTTTTCAAACATAAAAATAGTTTTCTTATAAAGCTATTTCGTGAATTTCGTTTTTAGAACCAAAGTTTTATAATTGTATTTTAGTTTTCGTCCACTCACTTAGATCGTTCAAGCGATCTAACCCCCTACTCCTAGTCTTTCTTGTTTTGCAGGTTATCCTTAGAGGACGAGCTCAGGAGGACTGATGCTGATACAGTCACTAGAGGGTCTGAGTCCACCATAGTGTTTTTAGAGTTTCAACATTGTCTGTGTCGAAGTGAAAGTTGTATGTCATGCAATGTATTGAACAAATTATTAAAATGTGCTAATGTAATATTATCAAAGTTGTGACATGTAGTACACTATATGAGAGTTTAAGATGCATTTCATATCGTTGAGTTTGGGCAAAGGTCCCTATGCATGAGTTTTTATGTGAGAAAAGAATAGCAAAAGTCAGAAGTCAGAGGCTTAAGGGAATAATACGGCCTATTCCCTGCCGGTAACATCTTCCAGATCGGGGATGTTACAATTTTTTCATGTTGTGATGAGTAGGCACAAATCGTTTGTTCATGTGATGAATGTTTATGTTTAAGTTCATGTGATAAATGTATTGTAGTGGTCGTAAATTTTTTCGGCTTTTATTTTTTTGTTATTTTATGTTTGGGGAATGTAAGGCCATAATGTAATTTTTTTAACAAAGTATTGTAAATAAGTTTTATGTAATAATTGAGTTGTGTCAATTTTTTTTTTGTAATTGAGGAGCCAATACCGCCAATAGCTTACTATTCCATGGAGCAAGATTTGAAGACCAAAGGATGTCTTGGTAAATTTTTGTACTAATTAGATTAGTATAGGAAAAATAAGAGTCTGGTCAATGTAATTTTATTTTTATGGTATATGTATATTTAATTAGAAATGTTTGAATAACATGTTATATAGCTTAGGCTGCCTACTCTTGTATTTTCACTTGTCATAATATGTAATGGATGTATAAAAATTCTAGTCATAAAATTTGATTTTATGAAATTTAAAAGGGTTAAATTGGAATATGAAATGCATGAAAGCAAATTAATAGGATTAATTCTTTTAATTGTTTTAAATTGGAAATCGAATTTAATATAAATATGGGCTTTATAAGTGCATTAAATTTTCCCTTGGTTTATCATATGGAAAACCAGACGTAAATTCCATAGCTGATTATGAATGGATGGTAGGGTGGTCTACATTCAAGACATAATTCCACGTACCATTAAAATCTATAAGACGCTTATATTAATTAAATAGTTTAATTAAAAGATTTTGTTCCTTATTTGAATTTCTAAATTTAAACTTTTAAGTGAACTATTATTTTAAGAGTTAAAATTAATTAGGTCACTAAAGTAAACTTAATTAAATTATTTTAACAAATTAAAATATTAGTTGGGACTAATAAGAATTACTGAATAAAATTTTAAAATTTAAAATTAGATATATCACTAATATTACACTAGTGTAAAATGGAGTTATGTTTTAGCCGCCGCAATAAACTTGTCAACACTAGTGAATTAAAATATTATATATTTTAAGTAGAACCTTCAATTTAAATAGTGAGTGAGAGAGGGATATACGACAATATATCATGTGATCTCCATTGTTAGTTAAAAAACGTGTGAGATTTAAAAGACATCTCGAGACGAATTGTTTTCGTCCCCCTATAGGTGGTGTCTTTTTTGGGTCAATATTAAGTTTGGATTCTAAGATGATATGAATTCTAGATGTATCTAGTGAATTGACTTACCCTACGGCGGTACTTTATAAGCTAAGTCCAAGGGTTCTAAAACAACAGGTTACACTCACAGATGAATGATTAAATGTTAATCGAAATTCCTTGATCAAATAAAATGTTGATTGGTTAATATAGGAATAATAATTTGTTGATGGTGTTTTCAGGCACTATGACATTTAAGGCAGCATGACGAGGGCAGAAGAGTAATTCCCCGACTGGTTGATATCGTCAATCCGACCCGACCACAACTGAGGAAGACCGACCACTTTGGTTCGGATGACCGAGCACTATAAGGTCGGCAGAAACACTCTCAGCATGAAAGATTGTCATGACCGACCTCATGAAGACCGACCAGACAGCGAGTCGTGTTCAAGACGGCGACACCTCATTCTTGCGAATAAGGTAAACAAATTATCCTACTCTCACAAGGAGAAGGAGTCAGAATCCAAGAAGGAATAAGAAAAGAGAAGGCAATATCAGACTAGGAATCCTTGCAAGAAGAGAAGATTAAGTTCAAATAGGATTTCTTATGCAAATAGGAGTCTGATTTCTGTATTATTATAAATAGGAGGGCAGAGTATGTGTAAAAGGCATCATAAAATCATCATCAAAAAAAAGTTGAGATCAAGATCATTATTGTGAGACTTGTAAACAAAAGAGAGAGCTGAGAAGCGTATTTGAGGAATAAAAGTATCATCCTTTTTGTGCCCGTGGACGTAGGTTGGACCCAGATCCGCCGAACCACGTTAAATATCCTTGTCGATTGGCGTATTATCTGTCTTTTGCTAAGTTTGCTTTTGGTCCCCCATAACCAAACAAATTCACTATTGAGGGAGGATTGTCTCGGGAGTAATATTCCCTTATTGCCCCTAAGACCAAAATCAGCCGTCAACAGTTGGCGCCGTCTGTGGGGAACTCAACAAAAAGCAACTCGCATAGTGAGACAATGGCGGAAGATGGAAACCACCAACCATCAGGGAGCTCGGCTGCAGATTGGATGGAGAAGATTGAGGAGAACCTTAGGAAAGAAAGGGAGGAAAGCCAAACTCTGCTAAAAACCATAGTAGACCGGTTGGAAAGGATAGAAGGAGTACACAATGGAAAATTCGAGGCCGGGCCTAGCCGACGAAGGAACGACATAGCAGAAGGAAAAAGAACTGTCGATACAAGTGAAGACGACAGACCCCGGAGGAGGGAACCCTACAGGGTGAGGTCCGTGGTAGTACAGAGAGATTCCCAGACTGAGGACACATGGCAAGGAGAAGATGACAAATCGTCACCAGACTCCTCCTATGATAGCCCTCGCAACACCCAGCGAAGAGAGAAAGAATATGACGAAGAGGTCCGAGAAGATGCCGACCACGAGAAGCACCACCCCCAGGATAATAGAAAGAAAAGAAACCATAGGAGGCGCCATGGAACCAAAGACAGCAGCATGAAATCTTGGTTACGGGAAGAGCTGGTCAAATGGGGAGTATACCCCAATGCAAACAGAGGGGATGTCCAGGACGGCAAAGATGAGTCCCCCCTCACGGAAGAAATAAAGTCGGAGAAGTTCCCAAAAAGGTTCAGCATGCCGATCATAACACCATACAAAGGCCATACCGACCCCAAAACCCACATTGAAGGTTTCGTCCTACTAATGGAGGTACAAGGGGTAACATGGGACGCTATCTGCAAAGTGTTTCCCCTAACTCTGGCCGGACCGGCCATTCTATGGTATAGAAGCCTAGCCCCAAGAAGCATCAGCAGCTTCGCACAACTAAGGAAGTCATTCATACGACACTTCAAGGGGGCTTGTGTCCCCAGAAAAACGATTGGAGAACTCAGGCTCATGAAGCAAGGAGACGATGAACCTCTGAAGATATTATTGAAAGATATCATAATATGGTACTCGAAGTCGGAGGGTATGAATCCCCCGAGGCCCTGGAAAGCTTGAAGGGAGCCTTGAAGGTCGGAAGGCTATGGACCCATCTAAGGATCCAAGACACCCCGGACTACGCCACCGCCCTGGAGGTGGCCCGCAAATTCGTTTTGTTAGAGAACGAAGAGAAATTATCCCGAAAAGGGAACACCATTAGAGAAAAACCACAAGAGAGGGCGCCCTCCGCCGTACAGAAAGAGAATACAGAAGACCACCCCCGAAGCACAAGGAGTTCAAGCCACTACACCGGGACAATCAAGAGAGAAGGCTCCGACCCAAGTAAACCATGTGGTCGGGGAAGATGCATACATTCCCCTAAAGAAACCACTGGGACAGATTGTCATGGAGATTCAGGGGGAAATCCTCTTAGTGGAACCCGACCAAAGGAGAGTCCCCCCGGACAAAAGGAACCAAAAGGCTTATTGTGTACACCACAACTCCAAAGGACATGCAACAGACGGATGTAAAGATCTGCGAGAACAAATGGAAGATCTAGCACAAAACGGGTACCTGAACAAATACATTGACCACGAGGTCATGACAGCCAGACAAAGAGCACGTGGTCGCCAGATCAATATCATCGCAGGAGGAAGGACACTGGCCGGAAACTCTAACCGGTCAAGGAAAGATTACAGCAGAACCCGAGGACCAGATGTCTTAGAAATAGAGCAGGTCACAGGGCTACAGGGAGGTCGGTCGGTACCAATAATGTTCACAGATGAGGATACCCGAGGAGTAAGTTTCCCTCATGAAGATGCATTGATAATCAAAGCAGTCATCAGCGGGTCGGAGGTAGACAGAATCCTCGTAGACCCCCGGGAGCGCGGTTGACATAATTTCCAGAGAAGCACTGGACGACCTAGGGGTAGAATATGCAACCCTGAACAACGCTAGCACTCCCTTGTACGGTTTCGGAGGATCAGCTGTCATCCCACAAGGAAGAATACAGTTGGCAATAACTGTTGGGACACACCCTCGGACCCGGACGATCATGACGGACTTCACTGTAGTAGACTGCATGAGTAGTTACCAGGCCATCGTCGGGCGACCCTTCATGATGAAAACAAAAGCCGCAATGTCCTGCTACCACCTGAAATTGAAATTCCCCACTCGGGAAGGATCGAAATTGTGTGTGGAAGCCAGAAAATAGCTCAGCAGCTGCTTCACAACTCTCTCACGAGAAACTCTCTGCATCACCGAAGACAACCGAAAACGACAAAGGAACCAGGGAGAAGAAGAAGAAGACAGAAGCCCAGGCCCGGTCAAACAAAAATGCCCGACTCGCTGCAGCTGAGGAAACCGAGGAGATAGAACTTTACGGGACAGGAAAAAGTATAAAGATAGGGGGAGGCCTGAGCAAGTCTATACGACAAGATCTTCTAGAATGCCTGAAGGGATACCCGAACATCTTTGCCTGGGGATACAATGACATGCCGGGGATCGACCCGAAATTCATCAATCACCGCCTAGCAGTAGATTCATCTCGCAAACCGGTCAGGCAAAAGAGAAGGAACTTCAATCAAGAGAGGAGTAAAGTAATAGCAACCGAGGTCGAGAAGTTACTAAAGGCGGGTCTCATCAGGGAAGCAAGGTACCCGGATTGGGTATCGAACGTGGTATTGGTCATGAAGAACAATGGCAAGTGGCGAATGTGTGTCGATTTCACCGACTTAAACAAGGCGTGCCCAAAGGACAGCTTTCCTTCACCGAACATAGACCAGCTGGTAGACACCACAGCCTATCAAGGATTATTGAGCTTCATGGATGCTTTCTCCGGATACAACCAGATCAAAATGTGCCCGGCGGACGAAGAGAAGACAACCTTCATCACGGATCAGGGGCTCTACTGCTATAAAGTGATGGCCTTCGGGCTAAAAAACGCTGGGCAACTTTCCAAAGGTTGGTAAACAAAGTTTTCAAACCACTCATCGGCATTACAATGCTGGTTTATGTCGATGACATGATAACAATATCAAAAGAACCAGACAACCACATGGACGACCTAAAAGGGACCTTCGAGCTTCTAAGAAAACACAACCTGGAACTCAATCCGGAAAAGTGTACCTTCGGGGTAGCTTCAGGGAAGTTTTTAGGCTACATGGTAAGTGCCCGAGGAATTGAAGCAAATCCACAGAAGATCCAGGCAATACTGGCCCTAAAGTCTCCCAAGACAGTAAAAGAAGTACAGAGTCTGACCGGTAGAGTGGCCGCGCTCAACCGGTTCATATCACGAGCAACTGACAAATGCCACCCTTTCTTCAAAGTAATTCAAAAAGCAAAGAAAGATGTCGATTGGACGGCAGAGTGCGAAGAAGCCTTCCAGCAGCTGAAACAGTATCTGGTGCAGCCCCCACTCCTGGCTAAACCACTCCCGGGTGAAACATTGTACCTATATCTGGCCGTTTCGGACCGAGCAGTAAGTTCAGTACTGATACAAGAGACCGACAAGATCCAGAAGCCTGTCTACTATATCAGCAAAGCCCTCTTAGACGCTGAAACACGATATCCAGTACACGAACTAGTCGCCCTTGCACTAGTAACGGCAGCTCGAAAATTGCGGCCTTACTTCCAGGCCCATCCCATCAAAGTATACACCGGACACCCCCTAAAACAAATTTTGCAGCGGCCAGAGGTTTCCGGTAGATTAGTAAAGTGGTCGGTAGAACTAAGTGAACATGACATCGCCTACCTCCCAAGAGCGGTAAAGGGACAAGCCCTGGCAGATTTTGTCGCCGAATGTACCGACCCTCAGACCCTGGCTATAGACGAGGACAAGTGGGAAATGTCCGTAGACGGTTCGGCCAGCGCACAAGGCAATGGCGCGGGAATCGTCCAAAAAAGCGACAAAGGAGAAGAAATCCTACTCGCCCTGAAATTCGCTTTCATAGCAACCAACAATGAAGCAGAGTATGAAGCAATACTGGGCGGTTTGAGACTATGCACGGTGCTAGGGATCAAAAATGTGGTAGTAAGGAGTGACTCGCAGTTAGCCGTTCAGCAACTGAAGGGAGCATTTCAAGCGAAAGAGCCTAGTATGATGGCCTACCTGGCCGAAGTACAAAAGCTAACAGGAAAAATGGGGGATGTGAGCTTCGAACAAATCCCCCGAGAAAACAATTGTGAGGCAGACTCCCTGGCACGGCTCTCTTCTTCAACAAAAGCCGAACACCCCAGAATAATCCCCTTGATTTACATCCGGGAAAGAAGCGTGGGAGAGTCTAGAGTAGAAGTTCTAGATAAAGAAAGCCAAGCATCATGGATGCAACCCATCAGAAAATACTTGGAAACGGGGGAAACGCCAGAAGAAAAAACGGTGGCCAGAAAGTTAAGATACAAGAGCACCAAATTCTCCATAATCAACGGGGTACTCTATCGACGGGGCTACTCAGTCCCTCTCTTAAGATGTCTTGCAGAAGATGAGGCAAATTATGTGCTCAGAGAGATACATACAGGCATCTGCGGAAGCCACGCCGGAGGTCATTCAATTGCTTTCAAAGCCTTAAAACAAGGTTTTTACTGGCCAACCATGCACCAGGACGGCATAGAGGTGGCCCGCAAGTGCGAAGGATGTCAGAAAAACGCAAACCTCCACCACCAACCAGCCGAACAGTTGACCACACTGCTCAGTCCATGGTCGTTCGCCCAGTGGGGACTAGACATCATTGGGCCAATGCCACAAGGGAGAGGACAGGCGAAGTATGCCATCGTGGCCATAGACTATTTCACCAAATGGGTGGAGGTAGAGCCATTATCCACCATAACGAGAAAAAGAGCCACTGAATTCCTAAGGAAAAATATTATCTGTCGGTTCGGGGTTCCCCGAGCCATCATCACAGACAACGGGAAACAATTTGACAGCAAAGGTTTCAAAAAACTCTGCGAGGACCTCCAGATTGCCCTAAGATTTACCACACCAGCCCATCCCAAATCAAACGGCCAAGTCGAGGCAACAAACAAGACCATCAAGGCCAACCTCAAAGCTCGGTTTGGATCCAGCAAAGGCCTATGGGTCAAGGAACTACCAGAGGTACTATGGGCGCACCGGACAACCTATAAAGACTCCACAGGAGAAACCCCGTTCTCCCTAGCATACGGGTATGAAGCTGTCATCCCGGCAGAGATCGGAGTAACCTCCCATAGGGTTCAGCACTACGAGAGTAAACAGAATGAAGGACTTATCAGAAACCACCTCGACCTGATCGAAGAAAAGAGAGAGAGGTCGGCCATAAAAACAGCAATTTACCAGCAAAGGATGGCCCGTTTTTACAATAAAAGGATTCGGGCACGCACCTTCATCCCAGGCGACCTATTGCTAAGAAAGGTCACCATAAATACTCGAAAGCCAGAGGAGGGCTCCATGAGCGCCAAATGGGAAGGGCCCTACAAGGTGGTAAAAGTGGTGAGGCCGGGAGTGTACATCTTAGAGCGACTGGACGGCACAAGATTAAAAAAGCCATGGAACGCTGAGATGTTAAGGAAATACTTCCAGTAAACTTACCCTTCCTCCTATCTGTTTACAGCAAAAAGGACAGGGATCCAAATACATAAAGCCTCTCTCAGAATGACCCCCAGAGAGTTGTAAGAAGGGCAGTATGTCCCCGAGCATGAATAAAAAAGCTTTCTTTTCCAAGCATTCTCAAATAAAAACTTTACGAAACCACATTCAAAAAAAAAAAAAAAAAACTCGGGGACATGCGCACGACAACGATCCAAAACTAAAGAAACTCGCAACTGCCCGACCACAGATGTCACCACAAAAATGCACAGAGTCACACCAGAATCATTCGACTCCATACAAAAAAAAAACAGAGAGCACAGATCTTTGAGAAGCATAACATAAAGAGGAATATGCCCTTAATGTTTCAATCGGCTCGGGGCTGGATTACGTTCCGCCGAGGCCTTTTCATCGGCTCGGGGCTGGATTTCGTTCCGCCGAGGCCGTTTTCGGCCTGGGGCTGGATTACGTTCCGCCGAAGCCTCTTCATCGGCTCGGGGCTGGATTTCGTTCCGCCGAGGCCGTTTTCGGCTCGGGGTCGGGTTACGTCCCACCGAGTCAATACTCATTGGACTAGGGGACGAAACATTCCCCCAGAACCAAGTATCTCTCTTGGCTCGGGTCCTCAGAGGCATACTCGATGCATAGGATCCGTGAGAAGCATGGCACGGGGAGGGATGATACCCCCGTGACGATTGCTTACTCCAGTGTTACCGAACATAAAGAGGAACATGCCCTTAATGTGTCGAACACTCTTCTGATCCTCACCTACCCGATGTAATGGATCCGTGGGAAAGCATAGCACGGGGGGTGATGACACCCCGTGACGATTGCTAGCTCCAGTGATGCCGGAATTAAGGAGGAACATACCCTTAGCAGTCCGGACAGTCTTTGATCCATTCATCATCTGGATCTGTGAGAGACACAGCACGGGGATGCGTTATGCCCCTGTGGCGTGTGCCTGCTCCAGCGTGGTAAGGAGGAGCCCTCATACAATACACAGGCTCCCAGTGAACCAACGTGTAGAGGATGTGCCCTTACCATTCAAACGCTCTTCTGATCTGAATCCTGGTTCGCCGGGACACTGAATTGAAAGATTCAGAATTGTGTTTTGGAGACCTCGGATAGGACGTTGTTTTGAGGCATCCATATTGTTATTCTTTTTGCAAAAAACGTTTTCATGGGATAGGTGCTAAGTCACCCCCGGCTTTTGATCTTATTTCCAGAATCTTGTTTTTTATTTTTCGCCGGTCTGGCAGAGGGACGCCCATGCCAGATTAGGCAGGACTTCAAAAGGTTGATTCACTTCCCTTCTATACAAGTCCCAAAGATTAGTCGGCTCGGGGCTGGATTCGTTCCGCCGAGGCCACTTGTTAATCAGCTCGGGGCTGGATTCGTTCCGCCAAGGCCACTTGTTAATCGGCTCGGGGCTGGATTCGTTCCGCCAAGGCCACTTGTTAATCGGCTCGGGGCTGGATTCGTTCCGCCAAGGCCACTTGTTAATCGGCTCGGGGCTGGATTCGTTCCGCCAAGGCCACTTGTTAATCGGCTCGGGGCTGGATTTCATTCCGCCGAAGTCACTTGGTTATTCAGCTCGGGGTCGGGTTATATCCCACCGAGTCAGCCCTTCGGACTGGGGACGTAACATTCCTCCAGGTCCAAGTGTCTTTCTCAGCTCGGGGTCGGGTTACGTCCCACCGAGTCGGTTTCTTTGGACTGGGGACGTAACATTCCTCCAAGTCCAAGTGTCTTTCTCAGCTCGGGGTCGGGTTACGTCCCACCGAGTCGGTTTCTTTGGACTGGGGAGGTAATATTCCCCCAGAGCCAAGTGTCTCACTCAGCTCGGGGTCGGGTTACGTCCCACCGAGTCCACTCCTTTGGTTTGGGAAGGTAACGCTCCCCCAGAACCCAAGTATCTCACTCAGCTCGGGGTCGGGTTACGACCCACCGAGTCAGCTTCTTTGGTTAGAAAAGGTCTCAGAGTATTCGGACAAACAGGAAGCATAAAAAAAAAGAAAAAGGAGAAAGAGATAAGAAATACACATAAGTATATATATATATATATATGTATAAATACAAATTATAATGTTATAATACACATAAGTGTACAAAGGGCCCCGGTAGGGTTACCCTTTCTTATTCAGCCCGCACAGGGGCAGGAATTTCTTCCTCAAATGGCTCAGATGGCGGGAGAAGCGGCTCGGCATCGGGAAGAGGAACTGCGGCTTCGACCTCGGCAGCATGGGAGACCTCTACCTCAGGGATGGGAGGAGGGATCTCAAGGCAATCCTCGCCGGAGGCAGGAACATCAGGTCGTTCTTCATAGGGAGCCTCAGAAGCCGGAACAACCGAAACCGGGGCGGGATCCATCACCTCCTCGGAAGGAGGAGGAAGCCACTTCCGAAACTCCTCCTCAGATATATCCCCCTTGCAAAAGCTGATGGCCGCATAAATAGGGTCCATGTTCAGACTGGGCAGCACCATCGGTATCAGATCAGCACAATCACTAACCCCCTCAAGGCGGATGGCCTCCTTCTCAGCCTCAAGATCGGCCTCTCTCTCCTCAAGCTCGGCCTCTTTCCTTTCAAGGTCATCCCGGGCCCTCGCCATTTGTTCTTCATTGGCCTTCAATTTGGTTTCAGCACTGGCCACCTTTGCCTTCAAAACGCCGATCTCAGATTTGGCAGTCTTCAATTCCTCTCGGGAAGTGTCGGCAAGCTTTCGCTCCAACGCAGCAGCAGCCTTAAGAGCCTTGTTAATTTTGAAGTTCTCAATGGCGGTCGCTTCGAGATTCTTTATCACCTCCTCCCGATCAGCCAGTTTAGCTCCCACTTCTGTAAGGCGATTCTGAAGTCTCTGGGCCTGACCACCCTCGGACAACAGACTCAGAAGAAGTTCTTTATTCTTGGCCATAAGGTAGGTAGCCTGCACGGGAACAAAGAAAGTCAAGATGAGTTACGAAGAAGACCGAGAACCGAAAAAAGAAGAATAAAACTACCTTTGCCATCTGAGAGCTCATCTCAGTCACCACAGCTTCAGGAGAGATATCCTCGTATCTCGAGACCTCCCCCAGGGGGATCACCTCGGCCAATTCATTGAAAGCCGGCACTAAATGTGAGGTAGCCTCCCGGATGCTCTCCCCCAAGTCATCCACCCCGAGGATGACAGGACCCTTCCGTTTCTTGGAGGAACCACAGATGATTTTTTCCCCCGGCAAACGTCTTTCTTCTTGCCCGGGGCAGGATCCTCCTTCTCCTCTTGAACAAACTCGGCCTCCTCCGACCCGAACTGACGCCTCCTCTTCCTGAGAGGCTTCGGCGGACTGACAAGACGACCAGATCCTGACGACTGCACACCAGGAGAAGATAAACCCCGAGCAGCCGTCTGAGCTGTCCCTTGAGACCCCCTCTCAGCCCCAGCAGGGGCAGGTTGTGCCTGGGAAGTTCCAGCTTCCGCATGACCGGCTTTCTTCATAGTGCCGGCCAATTTCTCGAGAAACTTTGGCCTCTTTGACATGCCTATAAAAAAAAGAAAAAGGGAAATCAGGACCCGAGAACGTAACAAAGACATCAAACACATGATAAACAAACTTGGAAAATCATCAAAACAGCCAGCAGACCTCCACTAATCCGACCCGAGACCTCCGGAGGGACGGTCCGAGTAAGGCCCGAATCAACAAAGGCCGCATCATTGACCAACTTCCTCCAGTGGGCAGCATACCCCCGAGCCCAATGTACCCGCCTCCGAACCTGACGAGAAACCTTGGGAGCATCTCGCCAACAAGCTGGGAGGAACCAGAGAAGTTAGAAACCTAAGAAACTAAGAACGGGAATAAAGAGAGAAAGAAAATGTATTAAACTCCTAACCTCCAGCCCTGAAGATGTCCGGAACCGAGACGTCCTCCTCAAACGATCTCAGGACCCGACCCCAATCCCCAGTAGCCCAGAACCAAAGGTCCTTGAAATTCTTGTTTGAGTCGGGGAGTTTCTGGACAAGGTTGGACGAACTATCATAAGCAGAGAGGTAATACCAACCGTAGTGAGTCTTTGGGTTGGACTTCAAACGATATAACCTCTTCACCTCTTCCAAGCAAGGTACACCTAAACCTGCCCGATGCCAAACCACATATATGCCGGCCAGAATCCTCCAACTATTTAAGCTCAATTGGCAAGGGGCAATCTCCATCTCAGCCAGCATCCAAGCAAAATAACGTTGCATCGGTAGCCGTAGCCCACACTCGAAAAAAGCAGGAAGAAGTGCCCCCGAGCCCTCATCAGGTTGACTAGCACGATCTATCGGGCCGGGAACTTCAAGGGCAATATCTATTGGGATGTCATATCGTTGCCGCAACAGCGCCGGATCATCCTCAGTTATTTTAGAGGGACGGTTCATATCCAGAGCCGACGATCCAAGTTCACCGGGCTCTGGGTCCTTCCGAGGAACCCTCTGATGGTAGGAGTCTTGTTCAATCTCAGAGGGAGTAGGGTTAGTGTCAAGGTCTTCTACACTAGGAGCCCCCGAGCCCGAGGAAAGCTCTTCAGCAGGGGGAGTTGAGATCTTAGCAGGCTTTTAAGGGGAGGAACTGTTGTCAGACATCCCTGACACCCAGAGAAACAAAGAAGGAAGGGGAAGTCAATCTATGGCTAAAAGAAACTACTCACGGTCTCCATGTTAGCTAAACATGTGGTCTCTAGAGTGCCCTAAAGCAGAACCCAGCAAACCATAAATCTTTCCCTAGCAAACACAGATTCATAAAACACAAAAAGGAAGAGGCCGTTCAGAGGACTTACTTGTTCTCCTCGGAAAAAGCAGGAGGTTGTGCAGTACGGTTATGCCCGTTCCTTATGTTCGCAGCACAGAAGAAGAAAAAAACCACGGTTGAACTTCGAGAGCACGGAGTTGGGCGAATCGCGAAGAGGGTTTCAGAAAAGAAGGAGAAATTGCCGAAAAAAGATGCAACAGTGAAAGTCTCGCCTTCTTATAGTCATGACAAAGACATTCGTGACCGTTGGATCTAAGGGAAGAACCCGGATGAAAGCCAGGTGTCGACTGCAAAAGAGGTCTCCCAAGTTTAAACAGACGGCTGAGATCAGCCCACGGTGAAAACTCCTCTGCACGGTCGATTCGTTCCCTTTTTGGCGGGAACCCGGCGGATGTTTGACAAGTGTCGAAATTAGAAGAAACCCTAAAGTTGATTTGATAGGCATTTAAGCGGACGTGACTGTTGCGTGTCTCAAGACGAAGCACTTGAAAAGAGGCAACAAAGCATTTCTCGACCCCGGACCAACCTCCAACAGAGCAAATCAGAAACACCATCTTTATATAGTTCCCGGCACCAACTTGCACACTTGTTGGAACCGAGAACTAGGGGACATATGTTGATGGTGTTTTCAGGCACTATGACATTTAAGGCAGCATGACGAGGGCAGAAGAGTAAATCCCCGACTGGTTGATATCGTCAATCCGACCCGACCACAACTGAGGAAGACCGACCACTTTGGTTCGGATGACCGAGCACTATAAGGTCGGCAGAAACACTCTCAGCATGAAAGATTGTCATGACCGACCTCATGAAGACCGACCAGACAGCGAGTCGTGTTCAAGACGACGACACCCCATTCTTGCGGATAAGGTAAACAAATTATCCTACTCTCACAAGGAGAAGAAGTCAGAATCCAAGAAGGAATAAGAAAAGAGAAGGCAATATCAGACTAGGAATCCTTGCAAGAAGAGAAGATTAAGTTCAAATAGGATTTCTTATGCAAATAGGAGTCTGATTTCTGTATTATTATAAATAGGAGGGCAGAGTATGTGTAAAAGGCATCATAAAATCATCATAAAAAAAAAGTTGAGATCAAGATCATTATTGTGAGACTTGTAAACAAAAGAGAGAGCTGAGAAGCGTATTTGAGGAATAAAAGTATCATCCTTTTTGTGCCCGTGGACGTAGGTCGGACCCAGATCCGCCGAACCACGTTAAATATCCTTGTCGATTAGCGTATTATCTGTCTTTTGCTAAGTTTGCTTTTGGTCCCCCATAACCAAACAAATTCACTATTGAGGGAGGATTGTCTCGGGAGTAATATTCCCTTATTGCCCCTGAGACCAAAATCAGCCGTCAACATAATTATTTCCGCATATATTAATCAATTGAGATTTTCTCGATCTATCATGTAAATACTTGACCTACCCTGTGGCGGCACTTATTTGTGGGATGATAGATTTTTATGGCACAATAATTCTTTTAGGTTTATAATTCATTATAAATGGTGCATGCATCATGTTTAATTTTATGCTTAAATGTTTTGATGATTTTGATATGCGATGAATGAATATTAAAATACATGTTTGTTCTATTTCCAGCCATGGTTTCTTCGATCATTTATATTCTCTCAAATGACAAATTAACGAGAGAAAACTATGTAAAATGGAAAAGTAATATGAATGCCATCTTGGTTTTTCATGATGGAGGAATGTCCTCCTGAGCCGGTAAGAAATTCTGGTCAAGCTGTACACGACTGTAGGAGCGAAGCGGGGTTCACCGCTATGCCTATGATGCACGGGGACTAAACCGGAGAATAAATGAGTCTCCACCCAGTGTGAACTGGGAAATGATTTAAGGCCGCACTCACCCCTCGCAAAAGAAGACCTCAAATTTTTGGGTTCGGAATGGTCCCTTACTTATGCCAGTATAATGGACTGGTTTACACAATGGTATAACCAAGTCTTATGCAGCACATGCAAGATAATTCAAATAAACACACATTTGCACACCCATAAGCATGAATATAAATAAAAGAAAATTAAATTAAAAAATGTGATAATGAAAATTATAATAAACAGTCAAAAGCGTGAAAAACGTTAATAAGTAAATAGCGAATAAAATGAGGGTTAGTCATGCATATGTGAGTATTTCCCGAGTGGTACGTGGAATGTATCCCAAGTACAGACCACACTACCGTCCATTCGGATTCGGCTACGGAAGTTACGTCTGGGTTTCCATCCGATATACCGCAAGGGATAACAAGCATAAACATTAACACAATATAGACAAACATGAAAGTAAATGTGAAATAATATAGCAAAAACATAAGCAAAAGTAAATATACAAAAAAGCTAAATGACGATAAAATAAAATAAAGGTAAACAGTAATATAAATGCGAAATAATAAATAAATATGAGCGATAAAGTAAATGCAAAGTAATAAAATAAAGATGAACAATAAAGTAAATACGGAATAATAAAATAAAGATAAAATACGAAACTAAGTGCGAAATAATAAATAACAGTAAATGGATAAGAAAGGTAAATAATAAAATAAAAGAAAGAAGATGAGACCAAAAGATTTGGCCGTTTTTTAATATAGGACCTCGCATGCCCGGCTGGATGTATTTCACGTCCAACCAAGCATGTCGTGTCTAGAGTAGCAAAATAAATATTAGTAAAGGGTGCCCTCAGGTCTTACCTTTTAAGTCGCTTCTCGGGAGTGTGTTGGGACGTCACCGAAAGGATTAAAGATTTGCTATTTTTCTGGTTTGCTAGTTCGCTGTTTCGGCTCGCTGTTTCAATATTTCTGCTCGCTATTTTGCTATTTTAGGCTGCTGTTTTTGCTATTTTTGGGCTGTAGTTTTCTTCTCTATTTTTGTGGTTTTCTTCACTGTTTTGGACTATTTTGGTGTGATTTTAGGGGCTGTTTTGGTGTGATATCGGTTGGGGGCTTCTTTGTTGCTTTGTTTTGTGTCGGTCAGGGCTTAGTTTTGTTAATGTTTTGTGTTGGTCAGGGAAAGGTATTTGTTTTTTTATTGCCTTGATTTGCTTAATCGTGGATTAAGGGCTTAGCTTTGTTGATGTTTGAATCGGTGGAGGGGGTGGCTGGTTCTTTGTGTGATGATGCCGAGTGTGTGTTTGGTGGTGGCTTTGTTGTTTGTGTTTGTTCGTGGCTTTGTTGTTCGTGAGTTTGAGCAGTATATTGCTGTGTGTGTGTGAGTTGGCTGATGAGTGTGTTTGATTGCTTTGTTTCACGTTTTGGCTTAGTTTGTGGGCTATGTGAGGTGTAGCAATGAAAGAGTTGAGAGAAGAGAGTGTTGTCGTGAAGGTATAAGAAAATTGTCTAGGGTTTCTTGGTGATTTGATCTTCAATTTATAGTGACAATGGATCTCATAAGTAAGGAAATAAATCATGCAAATTTGAGGGATATTCTCTTAAATTATTTAAGGAATGAATTTATGTAAATTTGGTGAGGAGGATATTTTAAATCTTGTTAAATTGGAAGGTGATTTGAGTGATTTTGACATGTGTTTTGCATGAGATTTATTATTTTGGAAGGCTTGGGCGTGCATGGGCTTTGTGTGGGCCTTGGGGGTGTGGTATGAGGATAGATGGGCCGGTTGGGTTTGAGGGTAGATAGGCTAAGGTTTAAAATAGCGGCTGAGCAAATCTGCGGTGGGTTAGTGAGTCTGAATCTAGTGAGGTGCTAATTTTGGAGTTTGTCCTTCCAACTTTGGTTTCCCGCGACTTCCGTAACTTTTCAGGTGGTGCCTCCATACGAGGCTCATCATTGGGCATCATGCAAAAATACAGTGTCTACAGTCACCCCAACTTTGAGGGGGCTTGTCCAGTGTCTGACAATGACAACCCTATCAAAGTCATGGATGCATTTTTTGTTTACCTCGTTCATCGGCCATTGCCGGACTTACCTATTGTTTCGCTGTTGGTGTGAGATGGTTCATTCCTGAACCATTACTGGTGTGAGATGGTTTATTCCTGAACCGTTACTGGTGTGAGATGGTTCATTCCCAAACCGTTACTGGTGTGAGATGGTTCATTCCCGAACCGTTACTGGTGAAAGATGGTTCATTTTTGAACCGTTACTAGTGTGAGATGGTTCATTCCCGAATCGTTACTGGTGTGAGATGGTTCATTCTTGAACCGTTATTGGTGTGAGATGGTTCATTCTCAAACTGTTAATGGTGTGAGATGGTTCAGTTCCGAACTGTTCCTAGTGTGAGATGGTTCATTCCCGAACCATTACTGGTGTGAGATGGTTCATTCCTGAACCGTTACTGATGTGAGATGGTTTACTTCTGGGTGTTGTTCTGGAATTAAGTTGAGTTGATGGCGAGGTGCTTCGACCCTTGGGCTTTGTTCCTGAACCACCGAGTGTGAGATGCTTTGATCTCTGGGTTTTACTCCCGAACCATCTTTGGGCTTTATTCCCAAACTGTGTTGAGTTGATGGCGAGGTGCTTTGACCCCTGGGTTTTATTCCCGAACCATATCTGGGCTTTATTCCCAAACCGTGCTCAGTTGATGATGAGGTGCTTCGACCCCTGGGTTTTGTTCCCGGACCATCTCTGGGCCTTATTCCCGAACTGTGCTGAGTTGACGGCGAGGTGCTTCGACCTTTTGGCTTTGTTCTAGAACCATCTTTGGGCTTCATTCCCGAACCATGCTGAGTTGATGGTGAGGTGTTTCAACCTCTGGGCATTATTCTCGAACCATCTCTAGGGTTTATTCCGAAACTGTGCTGAGTTGATGGTGAGGTGCTTCGACCTCTGGGCTTTATTCCCGAACCATCTCTGGGCTTTATTCCCGAACTATGCTAAGTTGATGGTGAGGTGCTTCGACCTCTGGGCTTTATTCCTGAACTGTGCTGAGTTGATGGTGAGATGTTTCGACCTCTGGGCTTTATTCCCGAACCATCTATGGGCTTTATTCCCGAACTGTGCTGAATTGATGGTGAGGTGCTTCGACCTCAGGGCTTTATTCCCCAACCATCTCTAGGCTTTATTCCTGAACTGTGCTGAGTTGATGGTGAGGTGTTTCGACCTATGGGCTTTATTCCTGAACTGTCCTGAGTTGATTGTGAGGTGCTTCGACCTCTGGGCTTTATTCCCGAACCATCTCTGGCTTTATTCCCGAACTGTGCTGAGTTGATGGCGAGGTGCTTCGACCTCTGGGCTTTATTCCTGAACCATCTCTGTGCTTTATTCCCGAACTGTGCTGTGTTTATTTTGAGGTGCTTCGACCTCTGGGCTTTATTCCCGAACCATCTCTAGGCTTTATTCTCGAATTGTGCTGAGTTGATGGAAAGGTGCTTCGACCTCTGGGCTTTATTCCCGAACAATCTATGGGCTTTATTCCCGAACTGTGATGAATTGATGGTGAGGTGCTTCGACCTCTGGGCTTTATTCCCAAACTGTCCTGGTTTGATAGCGTTTTGGTCAATCCGCTGGGGTGTTTTTTCTATGTTGATGAGGTGTTTCAACCTCTGGGATTCATTCCCAAACTGTTGATAATGTGGGCCTCGCCCCCTAGGATTCACTCCCAAAACTGTTGATAATGGTGGTAAGGCACTTCAACCCTTGACTCATCCTCATTCCCGAGGTTGTTCTCCATTCTCGGAGTGCCATTCCCGGCTTGCTCATCCTCATTCCCGGGGAGTTGCTCGTACTCATTCCCGGAGTGGTTCTCCATTCCCGGAGTGCCATTCTCGGCTTGCTCATCCTCATTCCCGAGGAGTTGCTCGTCTTCGCCATTTTTGTTTTTCTTCAAACCCTGCGAACACAAAAAAAACTTATGTGTATGTGACGTGTATGCATGTATGGATGGATGCATTCCCTATTCCGATGGGTTTTCTTTGTCCTATTGGCTTGATGTCGTCTTTGGTTAGGCATTCCTTGTGCTCTTTTGCTTATGAGAAACTCTGGTCGCCCCTTTGGCCTGCTTACAATTTCCTTCTGCCAGTTCTCTTCCGGTGATTGTTCAATTCTCTTGGTCCCATGGCTCGAGATCCCGCTGTGTCCCTTATTCGTGGGGTGGTAGACTGGTCGCAATAGTTGGACGACCAACACTATGTGAGGTGGAATGTCGTATCAACATACTATATTATGGGCTACGAAATAGTCCCAATAGTTGCACATATTATTGTCCTCAAAGAATGCCCAATAATGAAACCAGAGAACCTTCTAGAACATTCAATACAATTCAAATCCAAGTCTTTGAATAAATCATCTAAGCCAGACTCACAGTGTGTGTGTGCAAAGGTTCATTTACCGCTTGATTCCTAGGTAAGCCAACTTAATCATTTCGTTTCAAAAATTGGGATCGATGGGTCAAACCAACCTAGACATCTCTATTACGCTCCGCAATTGCTTTTTCTGTGCTCAATGTGGTATGATTTTCTTTTTCTTCTCTTTTGTCTCTTTTCTCTTTTTTTTTTTCAAAGCGCCTACCCTTTAAGGTAGCATTTCTCCTCATTAAGGTCCTAATACTCGTCTATGGGTAGCTTCACGCTTATCAATTATAGGTGGTTAATTTTTTTCTTTAGAGACTTTTATTTTATTTTCAACCATGCCACACATCATAACACAAGCAAATTAGGATAGACATCTACGCAAACGGTCATTCATCGACCTGCAATTTCTTCAACTAGTCATTTTGCCGACTACTCATGTTTTCACTGCTAAAAACCTATAATTAAGTGCTTTCGAGTCTAACATAGATAAACTACTCAAAGTATCAAATAAAAGTGCATCAAGTACTATCGTTTCTAAGATTTAACCCTAAAGTAGAAAATTTCATCATTGGACTTATGCATAAATATTAAAGACTAAAAGGAAAAGACTCGAACAAGTAAGAAAAATCAATGTCTTTATGATTAATAAAAATAGGATTACAATCAAAATAAATCAGGAAAATTAACATCTTCATAATTTGCAACCTTTTATTCTTCTATCTTCTGCTTTTTTCGAACGTCAAATGCAGTAGTTCGTCTTCCTATTTTCCTCTTTTGCAACCTCTTTTTTGTCACTGCTCGAGGATTTTTCCCATAAATCTCTCCCCTACTTTGTTTCATCTTCACTATTACTGTCTCATATCCCCCTGTAGGAAGCTTGGTGGTTGAGAGTTTGGACGACAAAGCTTTCGGGCAGGCCGGAGTTGATCATGTAGGTGGGTGGTGGAACCGAGTGATGATTGGGTAAAGGGTTTCTGTGTGTGTTGGGTTATTCTTTTTCTGGGTCGGGTATCTTATGGGTGTTAATAAAGTTTTGGATCTCATGCCTGAGGTGGGCGCAGTTGTCTGTTTCATGGCCTTTCTACTGATGCAAGTGGCAGTATAGGTTTAGGTCGAAGTAGTGTGGCACAGGGTTTGGAATTGGTCTAGGCTCTAAAGGTTTTAAGAGTCTTTGCCTCTTCAGCTTTTCAAACACCTTTGACAAAGGTCTACCAAGATTGGAGAATTGCTTGTTTCTGATAGCGGCGACCTCAGCAAATGCGGGTTGGGTCCCTGAAAGGCCCCCCGATAGTCCTTCTATTCTGGCCATAAAACTTTATGTTCTCGGATTCTTCTTCCTCGATGTCCATGACAGTTTCTCTTAACTGTCGAAAGTCGCTAATAATAGAGGTCATCCTTCTCAGCTTGTTATAAATGGAGGGTTTAGTGCCTTTAATAATCATATTAATCTGGTCATTCTCCGAGGGCCGTGTCTGCATCTTCAAGAGCTAGCTTCTCCAGCGATCCACATAATCTTTGAAGCTCTCATCTGGCTTCTGTTTGGTGTTTTCTAGGTCACGGAGTGATAAGTCTATCTCCGGGTTTATGACATATTGGTTCAGAAAGGCCTCCGCTAATGCCCTCCAGCCATCCTTGACTTTTCTCTCCAGGCCATGATACCATAATACGGGTGCCCCTTCTAGTGACATCCCGAACATTTTCTGTACCTGACGCTTCGACAAACCCACTGAACTCATTACTGAAACATATTGTCAGAGATAGACCCTAGGATCTTCGTTCCCATTGAACTTTGCCATGTCAGACATCTTAAACTGGGGAGGCAGCTGTTCTTTGAAAGTCATTGCATTATAGACTAACAGATCTTCATGTTTCCCTTTCAGCTTGCGGGTAACTGACTCTACTTGTTCTCTAAGTTTCTGTAACTATGTCTGAGACCCGGCTATCCTTCCCACGGCATACTCAGCCATGTCATCATCAAAAATAGGGATTTCTTCGCTCACTCTATTCGGGGGCACCTCACGCCTAGCATTCTCATTGTTTTCTGTTTCAACTGTGCGGGGTACTGCCAGACTGGCCACATCGTTGGTTAAAGTTTGTAGTTGCTCGGTAATGTTGGTGATGTTGGACTTCAATTGATCCATGTGAGAATCTTCATTGTCTGATGCATTCATGCTTGCTATACTCTGTTTGACATGTCTTCTTTCTTCTCTAACCTAACGGATATCTATAATGGCTGTTAAAATAAGGAGTTAGCATGATTCGTGTATGGCTTATTTTATACACCAATGTGGGGTACACAAAATCGTTCTCTCCTATGCTACAAGGGCGAACCTTGGCTTCCTCAGTCCCTTTTCATCGGTAAAAGACAAAGACCGCTTATTTACAATATTGACTAAGCCTATTATGGGGATCGTGCCATTGTCTAGAAACGACGTATTGGGCCCTTGGTAATCACGGTTGTGGGGATGGACTTGGAGATATCCAAAAGTATACAAATATGCCATAACAAGGCGTATCCTTCCGGGATTAAAGCCAGTGCGGATATCAGACTCATGCATTTGGCATATTCGGATCTTGTTAGGACCTTCTAAGCCCATCAAGGTTTTCATACAAGTTGGCCCGTTATCATTTTAAAGCATTCAATCATATTATCGCGAGATGCAAACTTGTCCCAGTTGAAAAAGGCCCAACAGGTTTACACTTTTGCGATAAGGTGGCTAAACAACTTCAAATGATATGGGGCCCAAACACAAGGTGGCCGATTGTCATTTTGAAAACTTTTGGCCCAACAATCATAAGATATAAACTCGCCCCAGTTTAAATGGCCAAATGGATCCAAATGACAATGGTCCCAAACACAAGCATAAGGGTAGCTTCTATAAGACATATAACTATGGTTCATATGTGGGCTTATAATGGTATGGATAAAGGCTCCCGCCGACGAAGGGTTGCTCACAACTAGGTCTCCCCACTCAAGGGTTCGAGCGACCAAGTGAGCGCGACTTTTTATACCCTAAGGTACATGCCAACGAGTGTTGATGCCACATAACGATCCTCCACCTTGAGTGAAAGCGATTTCATGATACATGACACCATCGGGGTAATAAGGGTATGAAAAATATATGAGACTTGGGTAACCAAAGCCGAAGCCACGGACACAACAAGGAATTGTTTCGGGGTCGATTCTCTATCCCCAGTGGAGTCGCCATCTGTAGGAGCGAAGCGGGATTCACCGATATGCCTATGATGCTCGGTGACCACGATACTGTTGGGCTCGCAGCCCATAGAGAGAACGGAGTAGCCCGCGGGGGACTAAACCAAAGAATAAAGGAGTCGCCACCGCACTCACCCCTCGCAAGGGAAGACCTCAAACCGTTGGGTTCAGAATGGTCCCTTACATATGCCAGTATAATGGACGGGTTCACACAATAGTATAACCAAGTCTTATACAACACATGCAAGATAATTCAAATAAACACACATTTCCACACCCATAACCATGAATATAAATAAAAGCAAATCAAATTAAGAAATTCAATAATGAAAATTATAATAAAGAGTCAAAAGCAGGAAAAGCATTAATAAGTAAATAGTGAATAAAATGAGGGTTAGTCATGCATAAGTGAGTATTTCCTCAGTGGTACGTGGAGTTGTATTCCAAGTACAGACCGCACTACCATCCATTCAGATTCAGCTACGGAATTTACGTATGGGTTTCAATCTGAAATACCGCAAGGGATAACAAGCATAAACATTAACACAATATAGACAGACATGAAGTAAATGCGAAATAATATAGCAAAAACATAAGTAAAAGTAAATAGACAAAAAATCTAAATGATAAGGTAAATCCGATAAAATAAAATAAAGGTAAACAGTAATATAAATGTGAAATAATAAATAAATATGAGCGATAAAGTAAATGCGAAGTAATAAAATAAAGATGAACAATAAAGTAAATGTAGAATAATAAAATAAAGAAAAAATACGAAACTAAGTGCGGAATAATAAATAACAGTAAATGGATAAGAAAAGTAAATAACAAAATAAAAGAAATAAGATGAGACCAAAAGATTTGGCCGTTTTTTAATAGAGGACCTCGCATGCCCGGCTGACGTATTTCACGTCCAACCAAGCATGCCGCGTCCAAAGTAGCAAAATAAATATTAGTAAAGGGTGCCCTCAGGTCTTACATTTTAAGTCGCTTCTCGGGAGTGTGTTGGGAAGTCGCCGGAAGGATTAAAGCTTCGCTATTTTTCTAGTTTGCTGGTTCGCTGTTTCGGCTTGTTGTTGTTGGATAATTATTCCCAAAGAATCACTATTTGTACAAAACATGGTGTTGTTGTACAAATTAACTATGTGACAAATGAAATTGTGCTTTTATCATTTTGTAATTAGATTACTTGGATATATAAATGATAAAAGTCCTTATGATTAGTTCCAGATTAATAAGATATGAGATAGTATTAATCCACAAAGGTTTAATCATTAAATATCCCTAGTCGTAGTATTATCGAGACTTGACATTGATAATGCGGAATAGGCTAGTATTACACTTGTACATGTTATGAAAGCGTAACGGCATAGTTCTCATATATTTGGGTATTGGATACTCATGCAAGTGTAACAGGAGGTTCTGTTTACCGATGGTACGGAAACAGCTTCGCTCTGGATAGACCCATCAGAATCCCATTGGTAGTATGACAATGTGTCTATGGGAATCCGAATCAGGGTAGGTGTATTTGATCTTAACCTGAGACTTGCATCGGTAATACTTGCGACAATCATTATACTTTGGTTTTGGTCATTCAGGGCTTTAACAGGTTCTGTGTACACCTCTTCTGGGTATACTGAGAATCGTAGTGTATTGGGTGTGATGTCAAGATGGAAGTATCACTTCAGTCATATGGAGATGATGATCACGCAGGGATACAGAACTAGTACTCTAAGTGTTATAGCCATTTGGAAAGTATGACTAGGTCATGACTTTCCGATCATAAAGAGACTAGTTGCTAGTGATCTGATATATGCTTCGTACGGGGCAGACACAACTCCAGGCCCAAGCTTAGCATGTGACATCTGATATTGGATCGTAATGCGCTATACTATACATACTACGTCTGCCAAAGATCATGTATTTCGTAGAAGAATATTTCTGGAGAATTTGGTAGACACAGTGATTTGCTAGAAGCCAACCATGTCTTGTATAATCGGTAAAAATATGGTACCAGGTACGCAGATATTCAGATAGTCCGATAATCGTATTTACTGCCAACATATCCAGGGATCTCTTGGCTCGCATCCTAAAGATTCACCGATGATATTTGACTCGAACAATATTAATCTGTGATTAATTAAGAGAGAGAAAATTAATCTGGGATTAATTAAGAGAGATAAAATTAATCTGGGATTAATTAAGAGAGAGAAAATTAATCTGGGATTAATTATGGCAAGAATTAATCTGCGATTAATTATCAGAGAAAGAATTAATCAGGGATTAATTGCGTCGAGAATTTATTTAGATTAAATTCGTCGAGAAGAGAGAACGCGATTAATTTGGAATTAATCGGTAAAATAAATTTAATAGTTAAATTAGATTTTATTATTTAATTTATTTAATTGGGCTAAAATAATATATTAGATATATTAAATGAAATCAGATTTCAACACGGAATTAAATTGGATTTTAATTCAAGCGAACGAATTAATTTGGAATTAATTCGTAAGCGACTTTAATGATAATTTTGCTAGGCATTATTATTTAATTAAATCGGATTTAATCAAGTCACGACGGAAAATTCGTTTAATCAGATTAAATGAACCTGAGCCCGGAGTGTGTTGTATAAGTAATTTGAATTTTGAATTCAAAGTAGTGGAACCCACTCACTTATATCAACTAGTCATTTTTTATGGAAGTTGTTGGAATATTGAATTGGATTTTACAAACCCATCAAACCTACCAACTAAAATTGACAATTAATGAATTATATATATATATATATATTCATTATTATCTCTTTTCCTTTAATGGCCGTGGGGCCATTATCTTCTCTTGGCATTTGCAGTAAGCTAAATTGCTTTTCTTTTGAAGAATTGCAATTTTGTTTTTTCATTTAATGGCCATTGACTACTTTTGAAGTGAGGCCTCTGCTTTCGTTACAACTTGGCCGAATGAAATAAAGAAAAATTGCTCTCTGTCTTCTATATAAAAGTGCCGAAAGAAAGAAAAGTAAACGATTTTGCTTCCTTTTAGTTTTTGGCCGAATTGGCCATTTCCCTTTTGCTTTTGAAGCTTAAGGCCGAATGGCAACAGACTTGGCCTCTGTTTCTCAAGCCTATGGCCGATTGCTCCTCTCTCTAATGGACAAAATTTGCTTCTTAGGAGATAAAATTTGTTCCATTTTATTCTTGCTAGCACATATGGGAGTCAAATGAAGGTGATAGGGATATTCACCCATGAGCTTGGAAGCTTCAACATCCATGAAAAGTTTTGAACTCAAATGATCAATGTAAGTCCTCCGCAACTTATTTTTGATTTTATTCACACACGAATCACGCTTAGAGATCCCGTGGCATGTCTAGGACACTAAAAATTGGTATCTGAGCGAGATCTAAGCTTGATTTGATTCTAGGGCTTGTAAACTTTAATTTGGGATTTTATGGTTGGAGTATGTATTTTCTTAAATTGATGGTTTGGTTGAGCTTGTATGATATTTAATTGGATTTGTGCATCATTGATTTTGTGATAAATTGATTAGATCAAATATCCCCAAAATCATGCTTGGCCGATTACTACCCTAGGAGAGCTCATGGTTAGTTTTTTGAATTAGACAATTGGATATGTTGATTCACATGAAATTGAATGTTAATTGTTGATTTAATTAGATTGAAATCAAAATTAGATGTTAATTTCATGTTGGAATGGATTGATTGTGCTTTAATTTGTGTTGGACATTAATTAGATGTTAAGGATGATTAATTGGATTAATTAGTATTTTGGAAATACTAGATTAATTAATTAATTGTGTTACTTACACTTGAATTGAATTAATAAGTAATTTGGAATGATATATTAATTTAATTTGTTGTAATGGGTTCATGGGCTTGGTTGGGCCAAATTTTAGTCTTGGATTATATTTGGGCCTAAACCATTTCCATAAATTCCAAAATAAGACAATTCGGCCTTTAATAATTTAATTGGGCCTAATGGGCCAAAATTGATTCTATGGCATAGGGTGATTCCTAAATGGGCCTTGGCATCCTGGGTTTGATCCATAATTGCCAAATCTCATGCCTAAAGAATTAATTAAAAGTCCATTGGACTTTAATTGAATAGTATTGGATACTAATTGGGTCTTTGAGACCCGATAAGATTAGATTTAGAATCTAAGTCTAAAAGGCACATAAAAAGGAGTAATTATTTAATTTGGAATTAAATATGAATTAGTATTGGATACGATTTAAATTGGATTTAAAATTGTAGTTCGATATAATTCAAGAATACTTACTTTGAGTATTTATTCTTAAACGAGTTTGAACCTCGCAAATCAAATGGTTGTTTCAACATTGGATGGTCATTAAATCAAAGATTAATTAATTATATTAGATTGATTGAATAACATGCTTTGTCTGAATACTTGGATGTATATATGAATAATGTATATCGGATGGATATTAGAAGGGTGAGAGCAATTTTGGAAATTGTTGTAATAAATTTAGAATTTATTAAATTTGACCTGCGTGTCCAACCTATTATCTCATTATCTCATTGTATTTCTCTTCTCACCAATTCCCCTCAATGTAAATGAGGTTTCTTTAGAAGTATTATGTAATTGGATAGAAGTAAGAATAGTGCTAGCGGGAGAGATGAAAGGGAGAGATTTGTTCTAGGAATAAAATTTGTTGTATATCCATCCGCATATCATTATTAATTTATTTCGCGCCTTATTATGCTTTTAGAATGCATGCTTAAGGGTGTATGATGAGACCTAATTAAAGAAAATAAATTGGTTGCCAACACGCGACAAAAACCCTCATTTTATATTAAGCGTTTTTCCTTCCATTGAGTGATTCTCTCTCAAGATCCAAGATTGACATTGGTTTGTTGGCCAAAGTCACGACCTTTGTCCATCGCGGATGTGTTTAAATCACGAAAGCTTTGTTCCATATCGTACGTCTTGGGCAAGTTGTGATTTGTTGGCCAAAGTCAAGGTCACTTCTTGTTCATCGATCTCGATTACGAAGCTTTCCCACTGTCAATGGGCCACGCTTAACTGGTTTCATTAAGCTTGTTGAGCCAAAGCCAAGGCTTAGTTGATTCAGAGGAAAAAGGTTAGGAAATATATTGGAATATTTACATATATTGGATATATGTTTCGGACTTGGAGGTCCACCTACTGGATCTATGAATTGGATGAGATCCAATTGATCTTAGAGATCTACCTAGTTAAATTTTATACAACTTGTTAGCCAAAGTCAAGGTTGTGTATCTTTTAACTGGATCCTAGCCCACTAGGAAACTAGGTTTCCCGAGTACTCCACGGAGGGTTAGAGGCTCGTCGAAAAATAGTGGGAGGCAAGTATTAAATTTGCAATTTCGTTTAGATACTTGCCAATACGCGCTCATTTCATTTTTCGTCATTAATTATTTATAAATATATTAGTTGGACTAATATTCAATTGTTGTATTAATTAAACAGTTAGACTGTATTCAACTACTTCATTTGTAGTTGGTTATATAATTGGATTATAGTAATCAATACATTTGAATGTAACTGATCAATTGTAGTTGATTATATAGTTAGATTATAGTAATCATTATATTAGATTATACCCGAAATCGTTGATTGGATAGTTGGACTATAGCAATCAAGATGACTGAAAGATTAGCATTTAGAACATAATACTGGGTGAAAATATATTTAAACGGCTCTAATTTTCAGAATGGGAATAGAACTTCAGGATAGTCTTGGGAACTGAGAAGTTATTCTATTAGATAGAGAAACCTCTCAAGCATGAGCCTGGAGTTGAGCAAATAGTAGAGCATGAGCTTAGGAAGACTCATTGTGATGATAAATTTAGTGCTCAATCCGTTATGCACAGCTACAGCTTCTTAAAAGGACATATCCCAAGTTGTCTGCCTAAACTGTGGCAAACGGGGTCACTAGAAATGTGACTGCCGTATGGACAAGGCAGACATGAAGCAAGTGAAGGCGGGACAAGGTTCCAGCTTCAAGTATGTTTGTTATAAACATGTACACTACTAGTTTAAAATTGGATTTTGATACTGGATGTGATATACATATGTAGTGATGTGCGGGATCTGCTAATTAGCAGGATACTGGCTTCGGATGAGATCGACCTATGATTCTAAAACAGGACATGAAGTCGTTGTTTTGGCCATAGAAGCCTGGAACTTTGGAACTGCCCTTAGGCATGTACTTAAATTAGGAGACTGTTATAATGTATCTAATTTGACTAGAAACATCATCTCTGTATCTAGTTTAACCCGTTGATGGTATACCTTTATGTTCCTGAACACAATGTGTTTTATTTATAAAGATGATATTAAGATAAGCATATTAGATGTGAGTAACAGTATTTATATTTAGAATATAAATGAATCTCAAACATATAACATGACAAACAAAAGGTTCAAACTGAGTAAATCAAATGAGACTTATAAGTGGCATTGTTTTCTGGGACACATTAACAAGACTCGTATATCCACACTTTTGAAGAGTGGATACTTGGACGGATTTGATTCTAATTCAAATGAAGTCTACAAATCTAGTTTATTAGGCAAAATGCCTAAAACACATTTTACTTCGTAAAAGTGCAAGTGCCACCGATCTGTTTTCCCTCGTTCATGGTGACGTAAGTGGGCCCATTTCTAGCTAGGCTAGAGGTGGATATGAATACCTCGTAACCTTTACGGATGTGGCATCGCGTTACGATTATGTGTATCTTATGAAACACAAGTCAGAAACTTTTGAGTAATTCAAAGAGTTTCAACACTAAGTATAAAAACATACCGATAAAGTATTAAAATATTACGGTCGGACCATAGTGTAAAATACTTAAACATGTGAGTTTCAAGATTACAAGAAAGGGTATGGTATTCTTTCACAGTGGACTCTTCCCGGGACACCTCAATTTGACGATGTATCCGAACATACGAAACTGAACTTTGTTGGACATGGTAAGGTTAATGATGAGTCGCTCTGAGCTACCAATTTTTGTCTTAGGAATATGCATTGAACAGTGTAGTACTTATTTTGAATAAGGTTCCATGAAAATATGTTAGACAGATTTGTAGATTTTGACATGGAAGAAACCGGGTTTCTCATTCCTGAAGATTTGGGAATGTTGGGCATACGTATGGATGATACCAAACTAGAACCCAAATCGGATAAGTGCCTATTTGTAGGTTGTCCTAGGGACACCAAAGTATAGTACTTAAACAACTCACAAGAGAACAATGTAATTGTTGCTCTCCATGCGGTTTTCCTAAGAGGAACTCTGATATGCAGTGGTAAGTAGGAAGAAAGTAAAACTCGATGAAAATCGAAGTAATACTGTTCCTGGCACCGACTCCTTTACGGAACACGAACAGTTCATCAGGGATGAAACTGTACCATAATCTTTGAATACACAAGAACCGCGTAGGTCGGAGAGAGTCAGAAAACAACCTGGGAGGTATGGGTTCCTGATCTCACCTTATGTAGATATCAATCTTATTGAGGAAGACGAACCGGCTACGTATGAGGAAGTGATACAAGGTATCGACTCCTTTTATGGCAAAGTGCCATGATGTCCGACATGGATTCCATGTATACCAACTAAGTTTGGACACTGGTTGATGTACCATAAGGCATTGTGCCTATTGGTACTAAATGAGTCTTCAAGGAAGACATACATGGATGGCAACATACTAATGTACACAGCTAGGCTTGTACATAAAGGGTATCGTCAACGACAAAATTTTTTCACATGTTGCCATGATTAAATTCATTTGGATATGCTTGCTAATGTTGCATGTTTCATTTACGAAATATAGCACATGGATGACCGGCGTAAAAACACACGTATAACGCAAGCGCACGTATCGTTCAAGTAGTATAAAAATATCGATCCCACGAGGACTTAATATCTAAACTATTAATTATATGAGGTCAAATGATTACTAATATCTAACAAGTGATTGATTGATTTGAAATGGTGACGATTCTAAATTTAAAAGCAAGTAAATATAAAATTGTCGAAAAGGGTTTTAAGAAAAATCAATATTAAAAAACTATCTAGGGTTGTGATTTCTTCCAATATCATTTTAAAGATGAAGTGGTTATCTTAAAGTTGGGTAATATATTGATTTATTAACATGGAACACTAAATTATGTGTAAGCATTTGTCGATGGTCAAACACAAATACCCAGTTTAACCCAATTGAACTATATGTCTATGTCAACCAAATTATCTGGATTCATTAAGTTTAAGTTCCAATTATGGCTACCCCCGCCCGACAGGTATATTCCTATCCTGTAAGTAAATCTATTAAAGGGTTATCTATCCTCAAGGAACATAGTGGGCTATTGAATCTAAGGCTGAAACCTGAAAAAATCCATATGTCTAGTTCATTTTAGATTTACCAGATCAATTTTATTAATGGCCAGTTAATGAAACGCATTAAATTAAAAAGCATTAGATTAATACTCAATAAATAAATATTTATATTACCCAAGCTAAATCTAACCCCTTATAAAACGGTGAATTAAAGTCATCACAACCCCAGATAACTAATTTAGTTACAACACATAACTAGGGCTAGTAAAATAAAAGACATAAAGTAAAAATGCGGTAAAGTAAATACTGAAAAGTAAATTACAATAAAATAAAATGCTAAAGTAAAAAGGAATTACTTTTACTACTACTAATTTAGATATCTCCCATAAAATATATATAAACTTGTGATAACATTACCAACCAGCCATATAGGCGGTATCCTGATTAAGTCAAATTAAGTCCAACCAGCCATTAAGGGGGTGGGTATTAGTCTTTGTATAAACCAGCCATAAAGGCGGAACCAAAATAAATTACCAACCGACCAATCTGGTGGTATCCTTTATTAGTCAGGTTTAAACCAGATTAAAATGAATTACCAACCGACCAATCTGGCGGTATCCTTTTAAGTCAATATTTTAAATAGTGAATATATTATTTTTAAGGGAGATTAATCTAAATAGTAACAGTAAAAGAATTAACTTTCACCCTAGATGGGGAAGTTACCTCCTCATGGTAAATAGTAAAAACTGTAAAAAGTAAAAAGTAAAAATTAAATTACTATTATTACAAAACGTAATTAAAATTAATTACAAAACTAAAAAACTAAAAATTAAAAGAAAGTAGAGAGAGAAACTCTCTCTTTAGATAGAATATAAGAGAGAGAGTGGTGCCATGAATTCTGAAATCTCAAGCTCAATTTATAGGCCTCGGTAGGCTTCCAGCGTCGCGACGCCAGGGCCTTCAGCGTCGCTACGCCAGATTTTGTCGATGTGGCACGCTCTGGTTCGCCGATTTGAAGATTCTGGATAAGCTGATAAGGTGACACGTGGCGAGGTGGTTACGCTTCAATTATTGTGACACGTGGCGGCTTCTGATTGGTCGATGAGATTCTTATCTGCCACATGTCAGATAAGGATTAGATACTCAATGATTGATGCTGACGTGGCGCTGACGTGGCGGTGATTGTGGCAGTGACGTGGCGACACGTGGGAAAGAGATTGTCGGCACCGTACGATTGCGACACGTGGCACTTCCTGATTGGCTGATGATGACGTGGCACAACACGTTGCAATGTTGATTGCTGACTTCCTGACGTGGCTGATGACATGAGACACGTAGGATGCAACGTGGCACACGTGGCGATGATGACTGTCGGCACCGTAGGATGCTGACACGTGCACGGCGCATGTTAGCAGATCGGCTGTGATGGTGACACGTGGCACGGCGCATTTTTAGCAAAGTCAAACTTTTCTCAGATTCTGATTTGTGGACCCGGCGCACGTTAGCACTGTTCGGCGCATGTTAGACGTCACGACGCTGAAGGTCTTAGCATCGCGACGCGGGAATTTACCAAAATGCCATTTTCGTCCAATTTTCACTGTTTTGGCCCAAATCACCTCCAAGAATGTCCAGAACTTTATTTATCTATAAAATACACAAAACACATCAAAATATTCACAAAACTCAAGAAACTATACAAAATATTATGTTAAATGAGTGGGAATAGTGATAGATTTACCACTCATCACACCCCAAAACCTAACATTTTGTTAGTCCTCGAGCAAAACATAAATAACATAAATAAATTAACTAAGCCACTTTCATAGGATCACGGTTGCATTTAGCGTATGCAACAAGCCTTTAAACCCCTAGGTGTCCCTAGTGGACGAGTTGTAGTCTCGTGAGGGTTTACAGCAATGATACCCACAAACATTTTACAAAAGTAAACAGGTATAAAACTAATGCACACAAAAGCAAAAAGACAAGCGAAAAGAGAATAAAGAAGTTAGTGACTAATCAGGTGAAACTTCTACTCCAAGTTACTAGTTGTTTTGTTTCATTCTAAATTACCGAATAAGTAAATTCTCCGATTATTTTTACCATTCTTCATATACACAGCCAACAAAATATTAAACAACTCATTTTTGCCCACAACAGTCATAAGTGCAGTTGATAAGAGAGTAATATTTATGTCCTAAAGTTCTATCAGATTTCACACCTGTTTGGAGCAATGGAATAATTTTTCTCATTTTTCTGAATTTTCCTTTGATTTTTTTTATTTTATTTATATACAATACCTTCCGTCTATGTAGCGAGTGTTGGGTCGGTGACTCCCAAACCAGTTGGCTTAGGGCACCAGGTGTTAAGACACCCCTACGGACTTAATTACTCAGACTTCAGATATATATATTTTTACAGCATCTTTGATCCATGTAACGAGCTTTTGGCCAGTGACTCCCAAACCAGTTAGCTTTAGGGCATTAGGTGTTAAAACACTCTTTCAGACTTAATAACTCAGATCTCAGACGTTTTTTTTTTTACTCCATTGCTTTTTGAGATGTTTCCTCCAATTAAACTATAGCACTGAATATTACAAACTTTTCAATTTTAGCTCATGTCCGTATGTTACTATATATGTTGATAATATCTGTCAAATGAGCATATGAAGATCCATTTAGTCCGTTTAAGGAGAATTCACAAATTAAATAATTCAAAATGAAATAAACAAAAATTAACTTGTTTCGAAATAGGTTTGAGATTCTCAGGAGTGGAAACTCATTACTCAGCTATCTCTGACCAATTTCACCTTTTTAGTCAAAATCAAAACACAAAAACACAAAATATTTTTGTAATTTTTTGAAAATTTTTCAATTTTTTTTGTATTTTTCGAAAAATTTGGACTAAAAATAAAAATAACACACAAACTAAAAATAAGGTACTGATCAACTAATTCCCTCCCCCAAACCTAAATGAGACATTGTCCCCAATGTCTTAAACAGTAAAAGGAGAGTTAAGAAGGTCGTACCTGGTTAGCTGAAATCTACAGGAAATTAAATGTTAAGATCCAGATTAATCCTACGCCTCTTACCACGATCGTCCTCGGACCAATTTATCTTTGAATGGATAGGGTCAAATTGTGGTTCATAGGCTATGAGTTGGTCTATTAGATCCGGAGCAGTTCCGGCAGTAAAGAGGAGTTCTTTCAAAGGTTTTGACACGAACCCATTTCTCCGGGCATCATCAAGAAACACACAAAGAAAATCATAAAATCCATCAACATTGAGCATCCAAGCGGTTTCTGGTGTATGGTCAGGTTCGCCCAAGATAGAAACTATAAAAGTTTCCTCAACACGATAAAAGCATCAGCATGGTTAATCATTTCTACCAGTCGTTCAGACATACCTGGCACGATCAGTTCCTCTCCGTTTGATGATCCAATAAGATTTCCTCTGCCAAGGGTTTTGGGATGATTCCCAAAACATGACTGCCTCCTTCCTGTACAGCCTTTGAAACGATCCCCATAAGTCCGAGATTGCCTCCGCCATATATTAAGTGCATATTCCTTACAGCTAAGACTCGACCCAATTCTTGTGCTGCTTCTACGTATTGTGGTTTAGTTCCAACACACTACCGCAAAACACACAGATGTTTTCAACTCGTCTTCTTGAAGTGGCTTCCATTTTTTATGTATTTCTTTCTCAACTCTGGATGCCTTCAAAAGTGCAATGACGAGCTGAATTTATAGTACCTGAAAAGGGTGAGTAAGTAAAAATAACACAAGTATCTTCCAGAGGAGGACGATTAGTAGCGAAATAATATCGTGATAGTCAAAAAGGTTTGGATCTATCTGGAGAAAATAAAAGAAAAAACAACAAAAAAAAATCACAATATTAAGAAAAGACAAAGAGATATAATATTTACAAGAAAAAAAGTAACAGCTTGATTGACGTCTATGAGTCAGGGACAAGCTTCCCATCCAATTTTCTTATATAAATTGGCAAACAGGTCTTTTTGAGTCAGATTCCCGAGACTTAACAGTTGTCTTCCTTTTGGAATTGTGCATATAACATGCGAATTTCATGATACACACATCCACTGGGATGCGTCTCAAGAGTTTTAGATATGTCATCCAAAGACTCCTTACTCAAGCCATCCCTAATGAAGTTAATCTTATCTTCGCGGTTATCGGACACCATTCCTAAAGAACGACAATGAGTATTACAAAATATGCGAGCACATTTATAACAAACACACATTCTTTGGGCTCTTCTTTTTTAGCATATGTGCTCTTTCCTAAGCCAGGCAGATGTGAAATAAAAGAGTCAGAAAACTCACCTACCAATCAAACTCGTGCTTCAATTAACCAACGAATGTCAGTAGGAATACCTTTGATCATCAGTAATCTCATCCGTTCTAAGCGAGCTTTGTAAACTTTCATCAGAGATTTTTGAGGGAGAGAAGGAAATGCTTGTTGAAGATTGGCGAGAGCATCTTCCATCTGAAATGACTTTCCTCTCTAAACCTGTAAAGACTAAACACACAAAAATAAAACACACCAAATCACAATATATACACAAATTGCATGGGTTGCCTCCATGCTAGCGCTAAGTTTAAAGTCGTCAGCCAGACTTGGCTTCTCGAACGTTAAGCTGGATCTGAAAGAGTAACACTTTCTTTTTGTCGCCTAAATGATTCTCCCCAGTAGTGCTTGACACGCTTGTTTTTAACTTGAAAGTTTTGTTAGCATCAGGATCATGTATCTCAACGGCTCTATTCGGTAAAAACTTTGGTGATCACAAATGGACCTGACCACCGTGATTTGGCTTCCATGGGAAGAATTTCACCCTTGATTTGTTTAACAGTACCTTCGCCCTGGTTCCAGTTGTATGCACACTAACTTCTCATCATGTCTTTTCCTTGCCTTTCCTTGTACAATTTGGCATCCTCAAAAGGCTGTGAAAATTCCTCCAATTCGTTGAGCTGGTGGAACTTTTTCTCTTCTGTTGCTTGTAGTGCAAGAATTGGCTCCTTTAGTACAAATGACGCTTTATCTTAGGCTCCACAGGCAATTGACATGTTTTAAGTTTGTCAGTAGAACTTTGCATTGCATTGGAGTTCTGAATGGTACTGTGTATCACATCGAGTTGAAAAACATTCCTCCTTCTTTTCATCATCTGGGAAATTCATGGCCTTGAAAACATTGAATGTTACTTTTGGTATGTACCCTCATGGTTAATTCTCCTTTTTGTACATCAATAATGGTTCGACTTGTAGCCAATAATGGTCTCCCAAGAGATGATTGATGACACGTCTTGCGTCTTCCTCTATATCAAGGACAATAAAATATGCTGGGGAAAATGAATTTGTCAAACTGACCAGCACATCTTCAACTACACCTCTCGAAAATACGAGCGTTCTCTATCAGCAAGTTGTAGTGAGATTGAAGTTGGAATTGTTTCTCCAATCTATAATTTCCTGAAAATAGAAAAATGCATCAAGTTAACACTCGCACCTAAATCACACAAAGCATTACCAAAGTTATGTTCTCCTATGACGCAAGGAATAGTGAAACTGCCAGGATCTTTCAACTTTGGGGGAAGTTTCTTCTGAATGATAGCGGTGCATTCTTTTGTTAATGATACTGTCTCGTAATCTCCCAATCTCCGTTTTCATGAAAGAATATCTTTCATGAAATTTGGCATAGGTGGGCATTTGTTCCACCGCTTCTGCCAAATGGAATGTTGATATGCAAGCTTTTTGAAGATCTCCAGGAACCGGGAAAATGCTTGTCCAATTTGTTCTTCTGAAGACGTTGAGGAAAAGGTGGAGGTGGAATGATCTGTCTTTTTCCTTTGCTTCTTTTTCCTCCATCTGTTGCTTTGTTTGTTTTGGAACTTCCTCAGCAGCTGTTTTGGCTCAAACATCTTTGTTGATTTCAGTACCGCTTTTTAACATGATGGCATGGACATTGCTCCTTCCCCATGTTTCTTGGATTTGGCTCTGTGTTGCTAGGAAGGGTACCTAGCGGTCTGTAACTCTGAGCATTTTCCAGTTGTCCCATTTGATTCTCCAGTGCTTTAATAGAAGCAGATTGACTTTGAATTAATGTTGCTTGGGATTGAAACATAGCATCATATCTTGCTGCTTGAGAGTAGTGTTTTGCTTCTATCTTTTCAAGTGGGTCAACACTTCTGTTATTCCTGATTCATTTGCCTGCTCCTGGCTTTTGTTCTGTTGCTGGAATTCAGGTGGTGGATAGTTCTGCTGTTGGCTTGAATTGTTGCTCCATGAAAAATTAGGATGATTCCTCCACCCTGGGTTGTAGGTGTTGGAATAAGGATTGTTCCCCTGTCTGTTGAAATTGTTGACATAATTCACCGTTTCTTCAAGTTGGTTTGACTCTGGTGCTCCTCCATATGGTGAACTTGTGGATCCAGTGGTAAGAGTTTCCATAAATTTTCATATCTGATCTAGCTTGGTGTTGACTGTTGTATTGGCTCCACTTTCATAAATTCCTGCAATTCTTTGGATCATGCTCCTTTTCGTTGGCCACAAGGAATTGTTGTTGGCAATTTCTTCGATTATGAGGCTGACTCTCCCTTTTGCCACACAAGGCTCCTCCAGCCAGCAGCAGCCTCGATTGTGGTTCTTATTATTCCAGAAAGCCCATTATAGAATGTTTGGACTTGAAGCCATTTTGGAATCTCATGGTGAGGACATTTCTGGAGCAAATCTTTGTACCTTCCCAATCTTCACAGAGGGATTCTGAATCTTATTGTACAAAGGATGTGATGTCATTCCTCAGCTTTCCGGTTCTGGCTGGTGGAAAGTTTTTTGCAAGAAATTTGGTGGCTAAAGTGTTCCAAGTTGTGATGGAACCTGCTGGTAGTGAATGTAGCCAAGCTTTAGCTCTGTCCTTCAAGGAATATGAAAAAACTCGCAGTCTCATTGCTTCTTCTGATGCTCTGTTATAGTTGAAAGTACCGCAAACTTCCAGGAAGTTGCTGATGTGGGAATTAGGATCTTCAGTTGCATTCCCCCCGAACTGAACTGACTGCTGAATCATCTAAATGCATGTTTTGATGTCACACGCATTTGTTGGTAAGGGAGGAAATACAATACAGGAAATGAGTCTGTCAACCACCGGAATGGTTCTGTCTCGAATGGGAATTGGTGGTGCAACGTTCAAAGGTTCAAGTTCCATGTTGACTAAAGCTTATTGGCCTTCTCGCCTTTCCCTTCTCAACTGTCTAATGGTTCTTCAATTTCTGGGTCAAGCGATCGGAGTTCAAAGCTTCTGGTTCGTCTCATGTAGTTTTTGAGAACCTGAAACATAAGAAACACAAAAACAATAAGTAAAAAGAAATTAGATACAAGTAACGTATCTAACCCCTAAACTAATAGTAAAGGATAAATAACTTCCCCGGCAACGGCGCCAAAACTTGACCGGCGTAAACACACACGTATAACGCAAGCGCACGTATCGTTCAAGTAGTATAAAAATATCGATCCCACGAGGACTTAATATCTAAACTATTAATTATATGAGGTCAAATGATTACTAATATCTAACAAGTTGATTGATTGATTGAAATGGTGACGATTCTAATTTAAAAGCAAGTAAATAAAATTGTCGAAAATAGGTTTTAAGAAAATTCAATATTAAAAACTTTCTAGGGTTGTGATTTCTTCCAATATCATTTTAAAGATGAAGTGGTTATCTTAAAGTTGGGTAATATATTGATTTATTAACCTGGAACACTAAATTATGTGTAAGCCTTTGTCGATGGTCAAACACAAATACCTAGTTTAACCCAATTGAACTATATGTCTATGTCAACCAAATTATCTGGATTCATTAAGTTTAAGTTCCAATTATGGCAACCCCCGCCCGACAGGTATATTCCTATCCTGTAAGTAAATCTATTAAAGGGTTATATATCCTCAAGGAAGATCGTGGGCTATTGAATCTAAGGCTGAAACCTAAAATCCCTATGTCTAGTTCATTTTAGATTTACCAGATCAATTTTATTAATGGCCAGTTAATGAAAAAGCATTAAGATTAAGACTCAATAAATAAATCTTTATATTACCCAAGCTATAATCTAACCCCTTATAAAACGGTGATATTAAAAGTCATCACAACCCCAGATAACTAATTTAGTTACAACACATAACTAGGGCTAGTAAAAACTTGAAAATAAAAGACATAAAGTAAAAATGCGGTAAAGTAATACTGAAAAGTAAATACAATAAAATAAAATGCTAAGGTAAAAGGAATTACTTTTACTACTACTAATTTATATATCTCCCATAAAAATATATAAACTTATGATACATTACCAACCAGCCATATAGGCGGTATCCTGATTAAGTCAAATTAAGTCCAACCAGCCATTAAGGCGGTAATATTTGTCCATAAACCAGCCATAAAGGCGGAACCAAAATAAAATTACCAACCGACCAATCTAGCGGTATTCTTTATTAGTCAGGTTTAAACCAGATTAAAATGAATTACCAACCGACCATCTGGCGGTATCCTTTTAAGTCAATATTTTAAATAGTGAATATATTATTTTTAAGGGAGATTAATCTAAATAGCACAGTAAAAGAATTACCTTTCACCCTAGCTGGGGAAGTTACCTCCTCATGGTAAATAGTAAAAACACGTGGCGAGGTGGTTAGGCTTCAATTATTGTGACACGTGGCGGCTTCTGATTGATCGATGAGATTCTTATCCGCCACGTGTCAGATAAGGATTAGATACTCAATGATTGATGCTGACGTGGCGCTGACGTGGCGGTGATGTGGCACTGACGTGGCGACACGTGGGAAAGAGATGGTCGGCACCGTAGGATTGCGACACATGGCACTTCCTGATTGGCTGATGATGACGTGGCATAACATGTTGCAATGCTGACTTGCTGACTTCCTGACATGGCTGATGACATGGAGACACGTAGGATGGCACGTGGCACACGTGTTGAGTTCTAATATATGTCCCAAGATCAACAAATCAAGCAAGAAAACGCATGAATACACAACATAGGAGGTGCGGAATATACTCACAATGGTCGGTTTTGATGCGAAGAAGAACACAAGCCATTTTCGTCCTCCATTGAGTTCGGCAGTAGCTCTCCTTGACAGTGGATTGATCGGTTGGGGCTGTTTTTGATGCTCCAAAATCGGCCATGCAAGACTCCATTGAAGCTCCAAGCTTCAAGCTTTCCAAGCTCACAAATTGTTTCCCTATCACCATAATATAACCCATGTGTGTGCTAGCACTACCTTCTTCAATTTGCCTCTCAAAAATTCGGACAAACCAGAAATTTTTGGAGCAAATCGGCTTGAAGCGTGAAGGAGAAGAAGATGAAAAGAGAGGGAAAAGAGAGAATACCGTGAGTGGTGAGTGAGAGAGAGAAAATGATTTTTGGTTTATATATTTATTTTATTTTCCAAAAACAAAAACAAATATATATAAATCATTTACATATATCTCAAAAGTAAAAAAGCAAAAGTCTATTAATGCTTTTCCAACAAGCATATCACTTCTACTTTTTACTTTAAGTCACATCATATCACTTTAATAAAGTGACATGTTGTCAAGTCACATCACTCAAAGTGACAATTGATTTGACGCATGATGTGACTAACGATTTGACGCTTGATGTGACTTGCGTGCCGCGCTCGAATTCGAAATGCGAATGCGCTCGCAATCACTCTCGGGCTCGGGTTCGCTAATTCCAAATTAACGAATTTTCCGTCACGTCGTAATTAAATGATTACGCCTAGCGAAATCACTATTCACGTCGCTAACGAATTAATTCTAAATTAATTCGTTCGCCCGAATTAAAATCTAATTTTAATTCCGCGTCGAAATCCAATTTCTTATAATATATCGAATATATTATTTTACCGATTAATTCCAAATTAATCGTTCTCTCTCTTTAATTAATATTTTATCCTAGATAAAATATCTCCGTAATTAATCCCAGATTAATTTTCTCTCTCTTCTAATTAATCACAGATTAATTAGAGTGCGAGTTATACATCATCGGTGAATCTTCAGGAAGCGACCCATGAGATCTCCGGATATGTTGGCAGTAAATACGGTCGTCGGATTATCCGAACACGTAAGTACGTTGTACTACGTTTATACCGATTTACAAGACAAGGTTGGCTTCTAGCAAAGCGCCATGCCTACCCAATTCTCCAGAAATATTCTTACAGGAATATATAGATCTGTATCAAGCGTAGTATACCGTAGTATTGTGTATATCGGCCCAGTATCGGATAGTCACGTGCCAGGGCTGGGGCTGGATAAGTGTCTGCCCCGTCCGAAGCACATGTCGGATGTCTGGTAACTAGTCTCTATAATCGGATATACATGACCTTGTCATAATATCCCGATGGCTGGCCAGCACTTAAGAGACTAATACCGTATCCTACGTGACATCATCTCCACTATGACTGAAGTGATACTTCCGTCTCGACATCACACCCAATACACTACGACTCTCTGATAAACCCAGAAGCGGTGTACGCAGAACCGGTTAAAGCCCTGTACCACCAAGACCAAAGTCTACCGATTATCACAAGTATTAGCGATGCAAGTCTCAGGTTAAGACTATACACACCTACCTTGATTTCGGCCTCCCATAGACACATAGTCATAATACCAATGGGATTCTGAGGGGTCTATCCAGAGCGAAGCTGTTTCCCGATTCTCCATCGGTGAAACACGACCTCCTATCGCACTTGCATAAGTATCCAATACTTAAATATTTGAGAACTATGCCGGTGTACCCTCACAACGCGCACAAGTGCAATACTAGCCTATTCCGCATTATCGATGTCCTGTCTCGATAATACTCCGGCTAGGGATATGTAATGATTAATCCTTCGTGGACTGATACTGTCTCATATCATCTCAATCCAGGAACTAATCATATGGACCTCTCTTCATTTATACATATATGGTGATCTAATCACAAATGATGAGAGTGCAATTTCCTTGTCACATAGTTAATTTGTACAACAACACCGTGATCTGTACAAATAGTGACGCTATGGGTCATATTATCCAACAATCTCCCACTTGGCACATAGCCAGTCACTCGAGTGTCCCACACCCGAAATATGTACGGTTCGCTCAAATTGCTGAGGAAAGGTTTTCGTCAGCGGATTTGGTTAATTATCGTCTGACGCGATTTACACGAACATCACATCGCCACGATGTATGATCCGAACGAATCAGATGATATAGAAGTATATATATGGATCGTCGATGAGACCATTAATTCTTTAGCCTATGCTGACGCCTAGCTCAGCTGCTAACAGAACTATATCTAATCTAATTAGATTTATTATCGATCCAAATGGCTTCTATTGCTGCCTCAACTGCAGCAATAATCCGCATTTGTTGTTAATTCGGCAACAGTTATCTTGCTCGGAATATTTCCAGCTTACTGTCCCGTTATTCAAACTTTATAGTACCGTAGTATTTACCGGTTTGGAAACTTGCAGCAGTGATCCCAGTCACTTCAAGTTCTCCATCTCCATAGTTTAAGACAACATCTTTAGTTCTCTAAGATACTAATAGATGTCTTTAACTTCAATCCAATGACTATCACTTGGATTGTCCTGATTGTGACTCCATATGCTCGAAGCGTATGAGACACCAATACAAGTACATTTTAAATGTACAATTTCCAGAGAGTGTTAACAACTTCAAATCTATCCCTGTAGATCTTTATTCCTTGAATAAAGGTTGTTACTCCCCAGAATTCTACGGAGAATTTCTTTATGAAAGCCAAGCTTTCACCGATTGCTTTATGGGAATTTCATTGTCAGTGCCCTCCCACTAACCTCCTTATATACACAATAATTGTTTCGTTTTGAGTCAAATCATAAACTATTATGATTATTTCAAAACGTTAGTTCCAAGAACCTTATGCTTGCTTCAATCCAAATATGGATCGAATAACCCGCAAACCTTGTTTTTCGGTTATACAAAATCGTCAGGATGTTGTAAGCATCCTCCAAAAGGTTTCCTTTTCAGGAAAGCGATTTTGATCTGCAACTGACACATTTCATAAATGAAATATGCAGTTATCAACAAGCATCTTCAAAATGGATTTACCATGGCAACAGGTAAAAGGTTGAATCGTTATTAACACAATGTTGATAACGATACATTTCCGTCAAAAGCCAGCTTTGTACGTTGGTATGTTGCCTTCCATGTATGTCTTCCTTGAAGACGTATAAAGTACCAATAGGCACAATGCCTTATGGTACATCCAACTAGTATTCAAACTTGTTGATATACATGGAATCCATTTTGGTTCATGGCACTTTGCCATAATAGGGAGTCGATACCTCGTATCATTTCCTCAAAACGTAGTCGGCGGGATATTACCTTCATAAGATTGACATCTTTATGAGGTTAGATCAGAAACCCATACCCTAGGTCGTTTTCTGACTCTATCTGATCTACGAGTTTTTGTGTATCTGAAGATTAATGGTATAGATCAGCATAGATGAACTATTTGTGTTACATTAAGGACTTCGTGCCTTGAATAGTATTACTTCGATTTTCATCGAGTATCACTATCCTCCACTGACCACAGCAATCGGTATTCCTCTCAGGAAAACACCGCATGGTGAGCAACAATCACATTGTTCTCATGTGAGATTTACACGCACTATACTAGGGTTTCCTTTAGGATAACCAATATTGGCACTTATCCAATTTGGGTCCTTAGTTTGGTATCATCCAAACGTTATGCCTGGCATACCCAATTGTCAGGCCCAAATTGTCAGGAATGAGAAACCCGGTTTCTTTCCCGTTCATATCTAATATGTAATCTGTCAAACAGATTATTATGGAACTTTATTCTAAATAAGTTATTGCACTGTTAAAACTTATCCGTTGAAGGAAATAGTAGCTCAGAGCGACTCATGATTAGCCTTATCATGTCTAACATGATTCGGTTAATCCGTTGGACAACACCGTCACTTTGACGTGTTCCTGGAGGAGTCCTCATTTGAAAGAATACTATACTCTTTCAAGTATATAAGAAACTTATTGTTTAAGTATTTTCCATTTACGGTCTTACCGTGACGTCTATAATACTATAGCCGATCTGTTTGTTGTATTTCGTGTCGAAACTCTAAAAGTTTCTGATTTGTGTTCTTCAAAGAAAACACATAACCATAACGTGATTGCCACATCCGTTAAGGTCACGAAATATTCATGTTCACATCTAGCCTAGCTAGATATGGGCCCATAACTTCACCATGAATAGGGCTAACAGATCGGTGGCCCTTTTACTACTTACTAAAGTAAATAGTATTTTAGGTACTTTACCTAATAAACTAGATTCGCAGACCTTATTTGAATAGTCAAATCAGTCCTAGTATCCATCTTCAAAAGTGTGGATATACGAGTCTTGTATAATTGGTCCCAGACAACAATGCCCACAAATAAGTCTCTATTGATCAAATCATTTGAGCTATTTATTTGTCAATTTATATGTTTGAGATTTTAATTATATTCAAAATATAAATTCTGTTATTCACATCTAATGTGTTTCTCAGTATCATCTTTATAAAATAAACACTTTAATGTTCTAGAATATAAAGGTTTTATCCGCAACGGTTAAACACTGATATAGAGATAATGTCTCTAGTCAAACTAGTTACACTATAACAGTTCCTAATTTAAGTACACACCCGAAGGGTAGTTCCTAAACTTAGGTATCTACGGTCGAAACAGCGACTTTCGTCCCGTTTCCGATTCGCAGAGCAATCTCAGCTTGAAGTCAGTATCCTGCTCAAAGCAGATTCTGAACATCAATACATATATTTTATGACCACACTAAGTATTTTTAAATCTAATTTCCAATACTAGCTGTGAACATAACTAAGACAAACATTTTCAAAGTTAAGAGCCTTGCCCTTTCTTTAATTCCTTCGTTTCTGCCATATCCAAATGGTAGTCACTTTGGGATATGTCTATTATCCTTTCAATATTTCAGAAACCTTAGGCCAAGCCTTGGGTTTTTAGAATATCGAAACGATTTGCACCTCGTGCTACATGCCCAATTGCAAACTTTGACTTTATCTCCTCTAGAATAGTCAATTAATTCTCCAAGAATTGTAAATTGCAATTTTAATACTTCTTAAATCTAAAATTAGATTTATGACAAGTATATTAAAATTAAGCATTAAAGTCATCATCACATAAATCTTCCAAAGATTTTATGCTCTACTTATTTGCTTAATTTTGGGCTTAAGGTATAATAAGTTATTTTATCAAATAAAGTAACCTATTATTTATTCCCAATTTCAAAATTAAATTATTTAAATATTTTAATCCTAGATTATATTTAAATATCCAACTTTTCAATTTTATCTTGATTACAATAGTCCAACTATTTAATCAACGATTAGTGGTACTATATATTATAATGATTATAATAGTCCAACTATTAATCAAATATAATCCAAATTAATTAACCTCAATTACATTGATTACTATAATTCCAATTTAAAATCAACTGTAAACTGAAATTAATTAATTCAAATATATTGATTAATATAATCCAATTATATATAATCAAATATAATACAGTCCAACTGTTTATTAAAACAACAATTTAAATATTAGTCCAACTAACATTTAATCTAACGACGAAATAATTTGAATGAGCGCGTTTCGATGGCGAGTAATTGAACGAGTATTGCAAATTCAATTCTTGCCTCCCACTATTTTTCGGCGAGCCTCTAAACCCTCTGTCGAGTACTCGGAAAACCGTGTTTCCTAGTGGGCTAGGATCCCGTTAAATATCACACAATCTTGACTTTGGCCAACAAATTGTATGATAATTAACTAGGTAGATCTCGAAGATCAATTGGATCTCATCCAATTCCTAGATCCAGTAGGCGGATATCCAAATCCTAAACATATATCTTATATATGCCAATACATCCAATGTATTACCTAACCTTTTTCCTCTGAATCAACTAAGCCTTGGCTTTGGCACAACAAACTTAGTGATCCCAGTCAAGTGTGACTCATTGACCATGGAAAGCTTCGTAATCAATGTCGATGGGACAAGAAGTGGTCTTGACTTTGGCCAACAAACCACAACTTGGACAAGACACCGATATGGAACAAAGCTCTCGTTGATTCACAACATCTTCGAGGCGACAACGGGCTTGACTTTGGCCAACAACCCAATGCCAATCTCGGATCTTGAGTAAGAATCACTCAATGGAAGGAAAAAACACTTGATATTGAACGAGGGTTTTTCGCGTGCAATAGGCTACCAATTTATTATCTTTGTTAAGTCTCATCATCATACACCCTTAAACATGCATTCTAAACACATAATAAAGCGCATATGAAATAAAATAATAATGATATGCGGATGGATACTTTTACATTGATCCTAGATCAAAATCTCTCATTTTCTCTCTCCAAAACTAGCACATGTACTTACTTCTACCCGTTACACTACACTTCTAAAGAAACCTCATTTACATTGAGGGGAATAGGTGAGAAGAGAATACAAAGAGTATAGAGGTGAGGTGATAAGGCTGGACACGCAAACGCAGGTCCAATTAATAATCAAAATTATTACAATTTCCAAAATTATCCCACCCGACTAATATCCATCCGATATACATTATTCATGCATCGCAACCATGTATTCATACAAGGATGTTATCAATCAATCAAATCCAATTAATTAATCTGATAATTAGTGATCATCCAATGTTCAAACAACGATTTGATTTTTGCTCGAGTCAAACTCGTTTTGCGAATAAGTACTCAAAGTACGAATTCTTGAATTAAATTAAACTACATAATTAAATCCAATTTAATACGCATTTAATTCTAATTCACTATTTAATTCCAAATTAAATATTACACTTTTATTACCGAACCTTTCCGACTTAAATTCCAAATTTAATCGCAACGGGTCTCAAAGCCCGATTAACATCTAATGTTTATTAATTAAAGTCCAATGGGCTTTTAATTAATTTCTATAAGGCGTGGACTTTTGGTCAACTCGGGTCAAACCGAAGAACCAAAATCCAATCCGGGAGTTACCCCATAAGCCTTTAAATTAATTTTGGCCCATTAGGCCCAATTAAATAATTAAGGTCCATTAAGTCATAATTGGACTTTATGGATGCGGTTTTAGGCCCAATGGATCCAACCAAATTTGCCTAAACTCAACTTTGTTACAACAAAGCCCAAAAGCCCAATTACAACCTAACAAAGCCCAATTTCCAAATCAAGCCCAAATTAATTAACTTATAAAATTCCAAATTTCACAATTAATTAACCTAAGTGTAATACACAATCAATTACCCAAATTACTTTCTAAAACATCAATTAGATACTTAATCATGCACTTTAAACATTAAAATAGTGTCCAACACAATTTATTAAAATCAAACCAATTTACATGCTTTAAGTCTCGGCAATTAGGGGTTTTTCAATCCGATTCGGTTTCAATCCAATTGAATCCACAATCATCATTTCCCAAATCAATTCAATTCATCCAATGAATTAAAACAAAAAATCACAATGAATTTCATGTTCATTAAGATTCGGCCAAGCCACTTTAAAAGGGAAAAAATGTTCCAAATCAAAATTCAATCCAATTGAACTTCAAAACAACATACCCAATTGTTTTAAGTCATCCAATGATCAAAAAAAAAATAAATCCAAGACATTAGGGTTCTTCCAATTTCGGTCATGCCTCCAATTTGGGGAAAATTGATCCAATCCAATTTTCTTGAAATTGATCACACACAATCTCAATTAAACATGTTTTAAGCATACTTAAACATCCAATTTAATTTAAAACATGCTCAAACACATTTTACCCAATTTCAAGTTTCATGTTCAACCTAAAGAATTGGGGGAAAATTGATCCAATCCAATTTTCTTGAAATTGATCATGCACAACTTCAATTAATCAACATACAAGCATACTTAATCAATCAATTCAACCAAATCATGCTTCAATTGATTTTACCCAATTTTGTCATGCCCAAAATTTGGGGAAAATTGAATCCAATCCAATTCATGAAATTGATCATGCACACACTTCAATTCATCAACATACAAGCATACTTAATCAATCAATTCAACCAAATCATGATTCAATTGATTATCCCCAATTTCAAAACCCCTAAAAGTTTCATGCTTGATAATAGCTCAAGATACCATTGTTGAGTTCTAATATATGTCCCAAGATCAACAACAAATCAAGCAAGAAAAACGCATGAATACACAACATAGGAGGTGCGGAATATACTCACAATGGTCGGTTTTGATGGAAGAAGAAACACAAGCCATTTTCGTCCTCCATTGAGTTCCGGCAGTAGCTCTCCTTGACAGTGGGGACTGCTCGGTTGGGGGCTGTTTTTGATGCTCCAAAATCGGCCATGCAAGACTCCATTGAAGCTCCAGCTTCAAGCTTTCCAAGCTCACAAATTCGTTTCCATATCACCATTAATATAACCCATGTGTTGTGCTAGCACTACTCTTCTTCAATTTGCCTCTCAAAAATTCGGACAAACCAGAAAGTTTTTGGAGCAAATCGGCTTGAAGCCGTGAAGGAGAAGAAGATGAAAAGAGAGGGAAAAGAGAGAATACCGTGGTGGTGAGTGAGAGAGAAAATGATTTTGTTTATATATTTATTTTATTTTCCAAAAAACAAAAACAAAATATATAAATCATTTACATATATCTCAAAAGTAAAAAGCAAAAGTCTATTAATGCTTTTCCAACAAGCATATCACTTCTACTTTTACTTTAAGTCACATCACATCACTTTAATAAAGTGACATGTTGTCAAGTCACATCACTCAAAGTGACAATTGATTTGACGCATGATTTGTGACTAACGATTTGACGCTTGATGTGACTGCGTGCCGCGCTCGAATTCGAAATGCGAATGCGCTCGCAATCACTCTCGGGCTCGGGTTCGCTAATTCCAAATTAACGAATTTTCCGTCACGTCGTAATTAAATGATTACGCCTAGCGAAATCACTATTCACGTCGCTAACGAATTATTCTAAATTAATTCGTTCGCCCGAATTAAAATCTAATTTTTAATTCCGCGTCGAAATCCCAATTTCTTATAATATATCGAATATATTATTTTACCGATTAATTCCAAATTAATCGTTCTCTCTCTTTAATTAATATTTTATCCTAGATAAAATATCTCCGCAATTAATCCCAGATTAATTTTCTCTCTCTTCTAATTAATCCTAGATTAATAAAGTGCGAGTTATACATCATCGGTGAATCTTCGGAAGCGACCCATGAGATCTCCGGATATGTTGGCAGTAATACGGTCGTCGGATTATCCGAACACGTAAGTACCTTGTACTACGTTTATACCGATTTACAAGACAAGGTTGGCTTCTAGCAAAGCGCCATGCCTACCCAATTCTCCAGAAATATTCTTACAGGAATATATAGATCTGTATCAAGTGTAGTATACCGTAGTATTGTGTATATCGCCCAGTATCGGATAGTCACGTGCCAGGGCTGGGGCTGGATAAGTGTCTGCCCCGTCCGAAGCACATGTCGGAGGTCTGGTAACTAGTCTCTATAATCGGATATACATGACCTTGTCATAATATCCCGATGGCTGGCCAGCACTTAAGAGACTAATACCGTATCTACGTGACATCATCTCCACTATGACTGAAGTGATACTTCCGTCTCGACATCACACCCAATACACTACGACTCTCTGATAAACCCAGAAGTGGTGTACGCAGAACCGGTTAAAGCCCTGTACCACCAAGACCAAAGTCTACCTATTATCACAAGTATTAGCGATGCAAGTCTCAGGTTAAGACTATACAAACCTACCTTGATTTCGGCCTCCCATAGACACATAGTCATAATACCAATGGGATTCCGAGGGGTCTATCCAGAGCGAAGCTGTTTCCCGATTCTCCATCGGTGAAACACGACCTCCTATCGCACTTGCATAAGTATCCAATACTTAAATATATGAGAAACTATGCCAGTGTGCCCTCACAACGCGCACAAGTGCAATACTAGCCTATTCCGCATTATCAATGTCCTGTCTCGATAATACTCAGCTAGGGATATTTAATGATTAATCCTTCGTGGACTGATACTGTCTCATATCATCTCAATCCAGGAGCTAATCATATGGACCTCTCTTCATTATACTATATGGTGATCTAATCACAAATGATGAGAGTGCAATTTCCTTGTCACATAGTTAATTTGTACAACAACACCGTGATCTGTACAAATAGTGACGCTATGGGTCATATTATCCAACAACACGTGGCGATGATGACTGTCGGCACCGTAGGATGCTGACACGTGGCACGGCTCATGTTAGCAGATCGGCTGTGATGGTGACACGTGGCACGGCGCATTTTAGCAAAGTTAAACTTTTCTCAGATTCTGATTTATGGACCAGATGCACGTTAGCACTGTTCGGTGCATGTTAGACGTCACGACGCTGAAGATCTTGGCGTCGCGACGCGGGAATTTACCAAAATACCCTTTTCGTCCAATTTTCATTGTTTTGGCCCAAATCACCTCCAGAAAGACTGTCCTGAAACTTTATTTATCTATAAAATAACCACAAAAACATCAAAATATTCACAAAACTCAAGTAAACTATACAAAATATTAGGTTAAATGAGTGGGAAATAGTGATAGATTTACCACTCACCATGGATGTCAAACCGCTTTCCTTAACGAAAAATGTTTTGAGGATGTTTACAACATCCTGACGGTTTTGTCGTGCCAAAACATGCAAACAAGGTTTGCAAGTTAAATCGATCCATTTATGGATTGAAGCAAGTATTACGTTCTTGAAACCAACATTTTGATGTAATCATAATGGTATATGATTTAATTCAAAACGAAGATGATTCTTGTGAATATAAGAAGGTTAGTGGGAGCGCACTGACAATGAATGTCCTATATGTTGATGATGTATTGCTTCTTAGCAATGACATTCCCACACTAAAATTACTGAAAGCTTGGCTTTCATGAAAAAATCTCCATGGAATATCTGGGAGAAGCAGACTTTATTCTAGGAATAAAGATCTACTGGGATAGATCTAGAAAGCTGCTCACAACCCTCCCAGAGCTCGTATGTTTTTTGAAATGTATATGACCTGATATCTCATATGCTTTATGCATATGTAGACGCTATAAGGCCAATCCAAGTGATGGTCACTGGATTGATGTTAAAGAACATTCTTATGTATCTTGGATGAACCAAGGATTCTTTCTGAGAATATGGGGAAAGAAGAACTTCAGGTGACTGGGTTCACCGCTGTAAGTTTCGAAACCGATGAAAACGACTGTAAGTCACAATAAGGGTACGTATATAGTTTGAACAACGGAACAGTGAGCTGGAAATCTTCCAAGAAAGATATTGTCGCCGAATAAACAACAAGAGCGGAACATTGCTGCAGCTGAGGCAGCAAAAGAAGTATTTTGGATCTATAAAATTCCTAATTAGATTAGGAGTAGTTCTGTTAGTAACTGAGCTAGGCTACAGCACAGGCTAAGGAACCACGGTCTCATCAATGATCCAAGTATGTACTTGGACTAATTCATCTGATTCGTTCGATCACACATCATGGCGATGTGATGATCGAATAAATCGCATCAGATGATAACCTTTCAAATCTGCTAACGAAAGTATTTTCTCAACTGAAGTTTGAGCGACTCGTACATAGTTCAGGTGTTAGACACTTGAGTGATTGGCTATAGGCCAAGTGGGAGATTATTGGACAATTATGACCCATAGCATCACTATTTGTACAGAACATGGTGTTGTTGTACAAATTAACTATGTGACAAAGGAAATTGTTCTTTTATCATTTTGTAATTAGATTAGTTGGATATATAAATGATAAAAGTCTTTATGATTAGTTCCGGATTAATAAGATATGAGATAGTATAAATCCAAAAAGGTTTAATCATTAAATATCCCTAGTCGTAGTATTATCCAGACTGGACATCAATAATGCGGAATAGGCTAGTATTACACTTATGCGTGTTATGGAAGCGTAACGGTATAGTTCTCATATATTTAGGTATTGGATACTCATGCAAGTGTAATAGGAGGTTGTGTTTACCGATGGTACGGAAACAGCTTCGCTCAGGATAGACCCATCGGAATCCCATTGGTAATATGACTATGTGTCTATGGGAATCCGAATCAGGGTAGGTGTATTTGATCTTAACTTGAGACTTGCATCGGTAATACTTGCGACAATTAGTATATTTTGGTTTTGGTCATCCAGGGCTTTAACAGGTTCTGTGTACGCCTCTTCTGGGTATACTTAGAATCGTAGTGTATTGGGTGTGATGTTAAGATGTAAGTATCACTTCAGTCATATGGAGATGATGATCACGCAGGGATACAGAACTGGTACTCTAAGTGTTATAGCCATCGGGGAAGTATGACTAGGTCACGACTTTCCGATCATAAAGAGACTAGTTACTAGTGATCCGATATATGCTTCGTAAGGGGCAGACACAACTCCAGCCCCAGGACTAGCATGTGACATTCGATACTGGATCGTAATGCGCAATACTATGTATATTACACTTGACAAAGATCATGTATTCCGTAGAAGAATATTTCTGGAGAATTGGGTGGACAAGGTGCTTTGCTAGAAGCCATCCATTTCTTGTAAAATCGGTAAGAATGTGGTACCGGGTACGCACGTATTCGGATAGTCCGATAACCGTATTTACTGCCAATATATCCAGGGATCTCTTAGGTCAGATCCCAAAGATTTACTGATGATATTTGACTCGAACAATATTAATCTGTGATTAATTAAGAGAGAGAAAATTAATTTGGGATTAATTAAGAGAGAGAAAATTAATCTGTGATTAATTATGGCAAGCATTAATCTAGGATTAATTATCAGAGAAAGAATTAATCTGGGATTAATTTTGTCGAGAATTTATTTAGATTAAATTTGTCGAGAAGAGAGAACGCGATTAATTTGGAATTAATCGGTAAAATAAATTTAATAGTTAAATTAGATTTTACTATTTAATTTATTTAATTGGTCTAAAATAATATATTAGATATATTAAATGAAATCGGATTTCAACGAGGAATTAAATTGGATTTTAATTCTAGCGAACGAATTAATTTGGAATTAATTCGTAAACAACTTTAATGATAATTTTGCTAGGCATTATTACTTAATTAAATCGGATTTAATTAAGTCCCGACGGAAAATTCTTTTTATCGGATTAAACGAACCCGAGCCCGAAGTATGTTGTATAAGTAATTTGAATTTTGAATTCAAAGTGGTGGGACCCACTCACTTATATCAACTAGTCATTTTTTATGGAAGTTGTTGGAATATTGAATTGAATTTTACTAACCCATCAAACCTACCAACTAAAATTGACAATTAATGAATTTTATATATATATATATATTCATTATTATCTCTTTTCCTTTAATGGCCGTGGGGCCATTATCTTCTCTTGGCATTGGCAGTAAGCTAAATTGCTTTTCTTTTGAAGAATTGCAATTTTGCTTTTTCATTTAATGGCCATTGACTACTTTTGAAGTGAGGCATCTGCTTTCCTTACAACTTGCCGAATTAAATAAAGAAAAATTGCTCTATGTCTTCTATATAAAAGTGCCGGAAGAAAGAAAAGTAAATGCTTTTGCTTCCTTTTAGTTTTTGGCCGAATTGGCCATTGCCCTTTAGCTTTTGAAGCTTAAGGCCGAATGGCAACAGACTTGGTCTCTGTTTCTCAAGCCTATGGCCGATTGCTCCTCTCTATCTTGGACAAAATTTGCTTCTTCGGAGATAAAATTTGTTCCATTTTTTTCTTGCTAGCACATATGGGAGTCAAATAAAGGTTGATAGGGATACTCACCAATGAGCTTGGAAGCTTCAACATCCATGAAAAGTTTTGAACTCAACCGATCAATGTAAGTCCTCCTCAACTTATTTTTGATTTTATTCACACACGAATCACGCTTAGAGATCCCGTGACATGTCTAGGACAATAACAGTTGTTTCACCGTTTCTGCTTGCTATTTTGCTATTTTTGGCCTGCTGTTTTTGCTTTTTTGGGCTGCTGTTTTCTTCATTATTTTTGTGATTTTCTTCACTATTTTGGTGTGCTTTTAGGGGTTGTTTTGGTGTGATTTCGGTTGAGGGCTGCTGTTTGTGTTCGGTTGAGGGCTTCTTTGTTGCTTTTTTTTGTGTCGGTCAGGGCTTAGTTTTGTTGATGTTTTGTGTCGGTCAGGGAGGGGTATTTATTTTTTTATTGGCTTGATTTGCTTAGTCGTGGGGTGAAGGGCTTAGCTTTGTCGATGTTTGAATCGGTTGAGGGGGTGGCTGGTTCTCTGTGTTATGATGCCGAGTGTGTGTTTGGTGGTGGCTTTGTTGTTTGTGTTTGGTCGTGGCTTTGTTGTTCGTGAGTTTGAGCAGTCTGTTTCTGCGTGTGTGTGTGAGTTGGCTGATGAGTGTGTTTGATTGCTTTGTTTCACGGTTTGGCTTAGTTTGTGGGCTATGTGAGGTGTAGCCGTGAAAGAGTTGGGAGAAGAGAGTGTTGTCGTGAAGGTATAAGAAAAGTGTCTAGGGTTTCTTAGTGATTTGGTCTTCAATTTATAGTGACAAGGGATCTCCTAAGTAAGGAAATAAATCATGCAAATCTGGGGGATATTCTCTTAAATTATTTAAGGAAAGAATTTTTGTAAATTTGGTGAGGAGGATATTTTAAATCTTGTTAAATTGGAAGGTGATTTGAGGGATTTTGACATGTGTTTTGCATGGGATTTTTATTTGGGAAGGCTTGGGCGTGCATGGGCTTTGTGTGGGCCTTGGGCGTGTGGTTTGAGGATAGATGGGCCGGTTGGGTTTGAGGGTAGATAGGTTGAGGTTTAAAACAGCGGCTAAATGAATCCGCGGTGGGCTAGTGAGTCCGAATCTAGTGAGGTGCTAATTTTGGAGTTTTTCCTTCCGACATTCGTTCCCGTGACTTCCGTAACTTTTCAGGTAGTGCCTCCATACGAGGCTCATCATTGGGCTTCATGCAAAAATACAGTGTCTACAGTGACGCCTACCAAAAATGGGCCGCGACCAATGAAAGACCCCACTACTACTTGTTAACAGGGATATGTGAGGTTCTTGCTGCAATGCATGAGGCAATGGCTACAACATCTTTGATGATGGAGTCATTGCAGGACATATTCGGGCAGCCTTTAGAGCGGTAACGTCATGAGGCTATGATCTCAGCGATGACCATAAAGAGAATGAAAGGACATAAGTTTGAGAGCACATCTTGAGGAAGTGGACCTATCCAACACAACCGAAACTCATGTAACTTGTATTGAGGAAAAAGTTTCTTGCAATTTAAAAGCAACTATGTTATGAACAAGTTGACTTTTACATTCACTCAATTGCTTAATGAGCTCACTCATTACGAGTCTATGTTGGTTGATCCTCGTACGCCCAGTAGAGAGGCAAATATTGCTGAATCTTCTATATCTGTAAAGACGAAGAAGAAAGACCTAGGGAAGGCTAAGGCAAAGCCCATAAAGAAGAACAAGATAATCCCCAATGATGCTAAGCCCAAAAGAAAATGTTTCTATTGCAACAAGGATATTCATTGAAAAGGAACTTTCATAAATACCTTGCTGAGCTGAAAGAGAAGAAGGCTACAGGTAAATACGATTTACTTGTCATTGAGTCTCTTTTAATGAAGGATGATAAATCAGCATGGATTGTTGATTCTGGAACCACTACCCATGTTTGTTCTTCTTTGCAGCTACTTGACTCATGGAGGGACCTTGGTGAAGGTGACTATACCATGAGGGTCGAGACAGAGGATGTCGTTTCAGTTAGAGTAGTGGGAGTTTCAAGTTTAAATTTTTTAAATAATAGTTATTTACATTTGAACAATGTGCTATTTATTCCTGATTTTTGCAAGATTTTAATTTCTATTTCTAAACTTTTGGATGATGGTTTTTCTATTTCATTTAATAATAATTTAGTTATTATTGCTATAAATTGAGAAATTATATACACACTCAGAGAATAACCTATATGTGTTAAGACCGTTGACACATAATTCATTGGTCAACACTAAGATGTTTAATGTTGAAAAACCTAAAATAAAACAGTAAAAGATTTCTCATGATGACACAATTTTATGGCATCTTAGACTTGATCTTATTAGCCTTGACCGAATAGATAGGTTGATAAAGAACAAAGTTTTAAAACTGTTAAAGCTTGGAACTTTACCAGTCTATGAATCTTGTCTAGAATGAAAAAAGACCAAGAGACTTTTCACTGGAAAAGGTATACGAGCAAGTCAACTACTTCAGCTAATGCATTCAGACATTTACGGACCAATGAATGTAAGAGCCTGAGGTGGTTATGAATACTTCATCACATTTATTGACGATTATTTGAGATATGGGTACGTTTACCTAATGCAGCATAAGTCAGATACCTTTGAAAAATTCAATGAGTATCGTGCTGAGGTATAGAACCAATTAGGTAAAATGATCAAAACTCTACGATCAGATTGGGGAGAAGATTACCTTGATAGTGATTTCGAGGAATTCTTAGTAGCGCGTGAGATAGTATCCCGAATTATTGCACCTGGAACACCACAAGAATGGTGTTGTAGAGAGGAGAAATCAAACACTAGTAGATATGATAAGATCTATGTTTAGTTACAGCTCACTACCTAGTTCATTCTCGGAATATAAATTGCACACAACGATATTTAACCTTAATGTAGTTCCATCTAAGTCTGTTCCTAAGACCTCGTTAGAGTTGTAGAGTGGTCGTAAAGCTAGTTTATGGCATTTCCGCATATGGAGTTGTCCAGTACATGTGCTGAAGAATAGGACCACAAAGTTGGAGCCATGTTCTCAAGTATGCCTATTTGTAGGCTATCCTAAGGAGACTGGGATGGATTTTTTATAGTCTTAAAGATAAAAAAGTTTTTGTGTTGATAAATGCTACATTTCTTGAAGAAATATATGAGAGAGTTCAAACCTCGAAGTAAGATGTTACTCGAGGAGTTACTTGTTGGTTCGACCAGTACACCATCGTCAACAATAGTTGATAGAAACATAGCACTTTCGACATCTGAGAGTTAGATGCAAGTATATCAGAATGATTTGCCGCCTAAACGCAGTGAGAGGGTTGTACGACAACCTGATCGCTATCTAGAAGTTGGAGAGGCACAAGTTGTCGCATCCAGTGTTGGTGTATATGATCCATTGACCTATCGTAGTGCAATGAATGATTCTTATAAAGAGGAGTGGCTTAGAGCTATTGATCTTGAGATATAGTCGATGTACTCTAACTCAGTCTGGGAACTTAAAGACCAATCTGATAGGGTAAAACCCATAGATTGCAAGTAGATCTACAAGACAAAGAGGGGAGCATATGGGAAGGTACAGACCTTTAAAGATAGGCTAGTGGCCAAAGGTATACCCAGAAATAATGAGTCGATTATAAGGAGACTTTCTCGCCAGTAGCCATACTCAAATCCATCTGTACTATTGTCTCTATTGCCGCATATTATGACTATGAGATTTGGCTGATGGACATCAAGGTTTCATTCTTGAATGTAAATCTTGATGAGTGTATCTATATGGTACAACCAGAAGGGTTCGTAGCTCAAGGTCAAGAGTAAAAGGTTTGTAAGTTGCAAAGGTCCATTTATGGACTTAAATAGGCATCTTGATCTTGGAACATAAGAGTAGAACGTCGATGAGCCTTGTGTATACAAGTGCGTCAAATTTTGTATTTCAATGATATTTTATTCATTGGGAATGATGTAAAAATATTATCGGACGTGAAATATTGTCTAGGTAACCAATTCCAAATGAAAGATTTGGGAAAGGCTAGTTATGTACTTGGAATCCTGATTCTTCGTGATCGCAAGAGACGATTGTTAATTACGTCTCAAGTATCTTATATCGAGAAAATCCTTGTGCTATTTGGAATGTAGAATTCCAAGAAAGGAAATTCTGACATGGAATTCATTTGTCAAATGAACAATCTCCTAAGACACCTCAAGAAGTTGAGGAAATGAGACATATCTCATATGCCTCAACAGTTGGTAGTCTCATGTATGCTATGTTATGCACGAGACCAAACATATGTTTTGCAGTGGGAGTAGTCAGTAGGTTTCAGTCTAACCCAGGATTAGATCATTAGGTCGCTATGAATCACATTCTCAGGTATCTTAAGAGAATGAGAAATTATATGTTTGTATATTCTGATGAGGATATGATCCTCATGGGATATACAGACTCTAATTTTCAGAGCGATGTCAATTCTAGGAAATCAATATCTGGATCAGAGTTTACCCTATGTGGTAGAGCCATTGTATGGTGGAGTATAAAGAAATCTTTTATTGCTGACTCCACCATGGAGGCTGAGTAATCACTCCCAATATTTGATATTGATGACTGATTTTGGCAAAATACAAATAAATTATAGGTATATGATACCAGTTAATTTATCCGAACTGAAAATTATTTTAAAAGTCAATTTCTTCCACCGACACACTTCCACTGCCCAAACATGTATGTCCAACATGTATGTCTCTCTATCTCTCCTACTTAAATTTGTTTATGTTGTTGTTTGTTGAAATATTGATTGTGGATTGAGTTTATTGTTGAGATTGTATATTGACTGTGATTGTGCAGTTGTTGAGAAAATCACTACAAAAATTATGCCCTTTAGCGTCGAAACTAATCGACGAAAAAATCCACAATTTCGACACAAATATAAATTAACGTCGAATTAATTAGATGCAAAAATTGGACGCCGAAACATCGACGAGAATAATATTTAACGTCGAAACAAAGATATTCGACGCTAAAAATGACCATTTTACGTCCAATGTATTTCGACGCTAAATAAAATTTTCTGACGTTATAGGTCAGATATTGCGACGAAATGATTCGACGCTAAAAGTTAGACTTTTAGCGTCGTTTAGTTTCGACCCTAGAGTATATTAAAAAAATAATATTTGTATACTCACAACGGCGATTTTTTGACTATTAGCGTCGAAATTTCGACGCCAAAAACACATTTAGCGTCGACTAGTTCGACGAAAATAGTTAACAAATGTGTTTTTTTTAAAAATTATTAATTTACTACTTTTTGGTCTAAAATAATTAATTTAATATTTAATTAATTGAAAAAAAAATTCCTGATTAATAACAGAATTACGAAATATTATAATAATTATTTTATTATTATATTGAAAATTTGTTTAGAAAAAATACATATTATATTAAAACTATTTGTCCAAAATGTTTATACAAATGGATATAAAATTTATTACTACTGTGATGGGGGCGCTCGAGCCCGATGCACCCTGACTGAGTGAGGCCTCCAACATCTGGCGGAATGCCAGCATCTGCAGTTCGAACTACTCCATCTTCTTCTCGTGGTCCACCTTGACCTATTGTAGCTCCTCCTTAGTCTTCTTCAGCTCATCTCGGGTGGTGACTAGCTGGTCTTCGGTGGTGGCTAGCCGGTCTTGGGTGGTGACTAAATGGTCTCGAAGAGAGGAGGCATTGTAGAATTAACGGTATTGCGTGCAGATGATGTTGACTTCTTACGAGTGCCAAGGCCGACGTTATAAGCTGTCTGATTCTTGAAAACCAAATGCGACAACTGCTCATCTGGTATCGGGTCGGACCCTGTCTCTTGAGTTTGATGTTGGAGTTCCATCATTTCGTTCTGTTTAAAAAAATAAGTTAATGTTAGAATTTGAAAAAAAAATTTAACATATATAATAATATAATTTTATTTTAAAAATAGAAACTTACATAGCACCGTTCGGCTTCTTCATTTATCCATTTGTTTTTCTCATTGTAATACGTCACTCGGAAAAAATATGGAAATGATTGCACCTCACATATGCTACTCTGTTTAAAACGGAAAATAAATTCAGTATTATTCCACATTAGTAAAAATAATGAACTGTTAAATTTTACGTTAGGATATATTTACCTCAGAATGTTTGGCACGATGTTGGATAAATGGCTTTGAACCTCCACGGTGGTTAATATGCAAGTGACTTTGATTTTCCGCATTTGCGTGACATTTATCCTGCCTTTAACAACACTGTAAGTACCGAAAACAAAGACAATTATAAATTTCTGTTTATTTCAAAATTTACCTCTTGTTTCTTGCTAGACCAAAGCTCACATAAGAATGTCCAGTCTTGCTCCTCTATAAAATCAGGCTTATGTTGTGGAGCATCTGAAGGTCCATGTTTGTCGAATATTGGTTTCTGGACTTTTGTCCTATAATCCTTATAACTTTTCACAATGTGGTAGTCAATATACTGTTGGACATTCACTTTGGTCAGATCGAAGTCGAACCACTCCTACAGGAATAGCAACCGAGTAAAAATAAGTATAAAATAAATATCTTAACTAACAAACAATATCGAAAACTTAGTACCGTACGAAAACTCACAAGTAGCGAAGAGAATAGCTGGATGATTTTCATCTCCCACGGTATCTTTCTCCAAGAAATACAGTTTTGGGGAGCTTCAAACCGAGTTGTAGCTCCTATGGCTGTAGTAAACGCTGAATTATGTTGTCCGACTTGACTTTGTCCATCATCTGATATCTTAATCCGGATACGGCCGTGAGCCTTAACATGTTTAGCCAACCCCAAGCCACGGGTGCGTCCTCAACCCTTCGCTGTACTGGACTCACATGTGCTAGCAGAGACTCCATCAGGGCCAGTTGTCCTTGCTGATGTAGATGGAGTCGCATTAGCCCGTCTGCGATTGCCGGGTAGCATCTGTAAACACACACAAAGTTTCAGGTTTCCATCACAATAACTCATATGTGGTGGCTTGGATCTAACCTATTATATGCATGAATCATGAATACATAGTATGATCTGCATAAATGATAACATGGATAAGGTCTGGGTACTTGGCATTGAATAAAATTGAAACATGACTGAAATATTTGACCTTTAATGAAGATTGGCAGTCGCGACCCTGGTGGACACCGACTTCAGAGAAGAATTATCTCTTAGGTCAGATTTAAAACACTAGACTTAAAAAACATACTTAAAATCCTTTGGTGTGGTAGCATTTTGGGCAACTGAATTTTGTGACTTCAACAGAACTACAGAAGTCAATTCAATAGATATGTTAGAAAAGTATAAGATGTTGTCTAGTGTAGTATGAATCTTGTCAAAGCCTACAAAATAATTTTGTTCTTGAAGAAAAAGACACCACATTCCCTACTTAGAATGTGCACACTTTTAGAAGTTCAAACTTTCAAGCTTTTTCTGGTATTGGTGTGTATAACAATGTTGGGGTCGTGGGGGGTGTCTCATTTATGTTTATTTCTTACAATGTATTGTCAATTGTTTTGCACAGGTCCATTTGAAGGAATCTCCCACTATCCTAAAGAGAAATTGATGATGATGATGATGGTATTGATGATGATTATGATGATAATTTGATGATGACCAGAACAGCAGCGTTTTGCTTCTGTTCTGGCCATCATCATCATCATCAAATTATCATCATCATCAATACCATCATCTCCCTCGTCTATTTCTTCATCACACTCCTTAAACTCATCCATTCTTTCAAAATTACAAAACACACAACTAAAACACAAAAAGACTAAGCTTCCAAAGACCAAGCATATTTGGCCAAGATTGAAGAAAGTAAATTACCTTGATTTGTTGTGTGTCCCAAAGTAAATAGTTGAAGATTGAAGCTGCTTCTGGTCGACAGAATAAGGGAAGCACCGATTCCTTCTTTGAAGCAGAGAAGAATGAGGGGAAACCAAAATTAGGGATTTTAATAAACATTTAGCGTCGAATTATTTTCATTTTAGCGTCGAATATTTCGACTCTAAAAAAATAGCGGTACTTAATGAAATTTTTCGGGGGAAAATAAAAGTTTTACCTTTAGCGTCCAAATATTTCAATCGACGCTAAATGTTAACTTTTAGCGTCGACGTTATATTTCGACGCTAAATGTCATTATCTTAGCGTCACATTATATTTCGACGCTAAATGTCATTATTTTAGCGTCGATTTAGTATTTCGACGCTAAAGCCTGTGATAAATTATTTTAATAATAATAAAAACTAACATTCAATCGATGTACATGACAACAACAACAACATCAATCATACAAGATTATAGTAATTCAAAACAACAATCAAATTCATAATAATAGTACAAATTATTCATGCATCACGTCATATACTAACTAGATTATTCACTATTATCTTCGGTATTTGAGTATTCGTGACTTGACTCGAAGTCATCTTAAGTGTCAAATTCTTCTTCAATTGCTACTTCCACGCTAACTTCAGAATGAGGAATTATCTCAACGTCTGTATTATCTTGAGTTAATGTGATATTTTCAGGAATGGTGACATTTGGTACATGAAATCTCTGTTCAGGAACTTCGAAGTTGTCAGAGACTTCTTGTGTATCATTTGATATTTCAACACTATCTTGTTGGGTTTCTACTATAGTCCCGGGATCAAATCAAGCGATGAAAATCATGTGAATACATCAAAGAAGTTGTGGAATACTTACAATGATTGGTTGAGCGATGTGTTGAACAATAAAAAATTCAAGCTCTCCTCCAAGGTGCTCGGCAGTGGGCTATTTTGAAGTTCCTCCATTTTCGGTCACCACCTCCATTGATGCTCCAAGCTTTCAAATGGTGATTCCATGCTCATGAAGTTAGTTCACTATCACCTTTGGATGACTCTTCATGTGCTAGCATTGGCAAGATTTGCCACAAATCTTCCATTTTTCTTCTTGTTATTTTCGGCCAAGCCAAGAAATGGAGAAGAAAATTACTTCAAAACCGAGAGAGGGAGAGGAGGTAAAATAGGCTCCAAAACCGTGAGTGGTTGCAAGAGAGAGAGAGAAAATGTGTTATGTGTATTGTTTTTGATTTTCCAAAAATCAAATACCAAAAACCATTTTCAAATTTCCAAAAGTCAGAGGCAAAAACAATCAATGCCTTCCAACTACAAACATCAATCAATAGTGACATGTTGTCACATCACTCAAAGTGACTAGACATCACATCAATCGATTGAAAAGTGATTTGACGCTAGATGTGACTTGTGGGCCGTACTTGAATTCGAAATGCGAGTGCGCCCGCAAACACTCCCGGGCTCGGGTTCGCTAATTCCAAATTAACGAATTTTCCGTTGCGACGTAATTAAATAATTATGCCTAGCAAAATCACTATTCACGTCGCTAACGAATTAATTCTAAATTAACTCGTTCGCCCAAATTAAAATCTAATTTTAATTCCGTGTCGAAATCCAATTTCGTATAATATATCGAATATATTATTTTATCGATTTATTCCAAATTAATCGTTCTCTCTCTTTAATTAATATTTTATCCCAGATAAAATATCTCCGTAATTAATCCCAGATTAATTTTCGCTCTCTTATAATTATTCCTAGATTAATAAAGTGCGAGTCATACGTCATCGGTGAATCTTTGGGAAGCGACCCATGAGATCCCCAGATATGTTGGCAGTAAATACGGTCGTCGAACTATTGACCGGTGTAAACACACACGTATAACACAAGCGCACGTATCGTTCAAGTAGTATAAAAATATCGATCCCACGAGGAATTAATATCTAATCTATTAATTTTATGAGGTCAAATGATTACTAGCATCTAACAGGTTGATTGATTGATTTGAAATGGTAAGGATTCTAAATTTAAAAGCAAGTAAATAAAATTGTCGAAAATAGGTTTTAAGAAAATTCAATATTAAAAACTATCTAGGGTTGTGATTTCTTCCAATATCATTTTAAAGATGAAGTGGTTATCTTAAAGTTGGGTAATATATTGATTTATTAACCTGGAACACTAAATTATGTGTAAGCCTCTGTCGATGGTCAGACACAAATACCCAGTTTAACCCAATTGAACCATATATCTATGTCAACCAAATTATCTGGATTCATTAAGTTTAAGTTCCAATTATGGCTACCCCCGCCCGACAGGTATATTCCTATCATGTAAGGTATATACCCACCCGACACATAACTAGGGCTAGTAAAAACTTGAAAATAAAAGACATAAAGTAAAAATGCGGTAAAGTAAATACTGAAAAGTAAATTACAATAAAATAAAATGCTAAGGTAAAAGGAATTACTTTTACTACTACTAATTTAGATATCTCCCATAAAATAATATATAAACTTGTGATAACATTACTAACCAGCCATATAGGCGGTATCCTGATTAAGTCAAATTAAGTCCAACCAGCCATTAAGGCGGTAGTATTTGTCCATAAACCAGCCATAAAGGCGGAACCAAAATAAAATTACCAACCGACCAATCTGGCGGTATCCTTTTTAAGTCAATATTTTAAATAGTGAATATATTATTTTTAAGGGAGATTAATCTAAATAGTAACAGTAAAAGAATTACCTTTCACCATAGCTGGGGAAGTTACCTCCTCATGGTAAATAGTAAAAACTGTAAAAAGTAAAAAAAAAAATATTACTATATTAACAAAACGTAATTAAAATTAATTACAAAACTAAAAAAAACTAAAAATTAAAAGAGAGTAGAGAGAGAAACTCTCTCTTTAGATAGAATATAAGAGAGAGAGTGGTGCATCTAAAACTGAAATTTGAAGCTCTATTTATAAGCCCCGGTAGGCTTCCAGCGTCGCGACGCCAAGGCCTCTGGCGTCGCTACGCCAGCTTTTGTCGACGTGGCACGCTCTGGTTCGCCGGTTTGTAGATTCTAGATAAGCTGATAAGATGACACGTGGCGAGGTGGTTGGGCTTCAATTATTGTGACACGTGGCGGCTTCTGATTGGTCGATGAGATTCTTATCCGCCACGTGTCAGATAAGGATTAGATACTCAATGATTGATGCTAACGTGGCGCTGACGTGGTGACACGTGGGAAAAAGACTGTCGGCACCGTAGGATTGCGACACGTGGCACTTCCTGATTGGCTGATGATGACGTGGCGGTGAGGTGGCAGCTTGACTTGGTCAACTTGGTGATGTGGCTGATGATGCGGCAATGACGTGGATTGACACGTGGCACACGTGGCGATGATGACTGTCGGCACCGTAGGATGCTGACACATGGCACGACGCATGTTAGCAGATCGGCTGTGATGGTGACACGTGGCACGACGCACGTTAGCAAAGTCAAACTTTTCTCAGATTCTAATTTGTGGACCCGGTGCACGTTAGCATTGTTCGGCGTATTTTAGACGTCGCGACGCGGAAAATTTACCAAAATTTTATTTTTTTTTGTCCAATTTTCACTGTTTTGGCCCAAATCACCTCTAGAATGTCCTGAAACTTTATTTATCTACAAAATAACACAAAACACATCAAAATATTCACAAAACTCAAGAAACTATACAAAATATTAGGTTAAATGAGTGGGAAATAGTGATAGATTTACCACTCATCAACTATCCGAACACTTACGTACCTAGTAATACATTTTTAACGATTTACAAGACATGGTTGGCTTCTAGCAAAGCGCCATGCCTACCCAATTCTCGAGAAATATTCTTACTGGAATATGCGATCTATATCAGGCGTAGTATACGTAATATTGCGTATTTCGATCCAGCATCGGATGTCACGTGCAAGGCCTGGGGCTGGAAATGTGTCTGCCCCGTACGAAGCACATATCGGATCTCTGGTAACTTGTCTCTATAATTGGATTAACATGACCTAGTCATAATATCCTGATAGCTGCAGCATATAAGAGAACGAGTTACGTATCCTACGTGATCATCATCTCCACTATTACTGGAGTGATACTTCCATCTCGACATCACACCCAATACACTACGATTCTCAAAATACCAGAAGAGGCGTACACAGAACCTATTAAAGCCCTGGACGACCAAAACCAAAGTATATTGATTGTCACAAGTATTAGCGGTGCAAGTCTCAGGTTAAGACCAAATACACCTACCGTGATTCGGACTTCCATAGACACATAGTCATACTACCAATGGAATTCTGAGGGGTCTATCTAGAGCGAAGCTGTTTTCCGTACCATCGGTGAAACACAACCTCCTACTACATTTGCATGAGTATCATATACCCAAATATATGAGAACTATGCCGTTATGCTCCCACAACGCGCACAAGTGTAATACTAGTATATTCCGCATTATCAATGTCCAATCTCGATAATACTACGACTAGGGATATTTAATGATTAAACCTTTATGGATTGATACTGTCTCATATCATCTCAATCAGGAACTAATCATATGGACCTTCTATCATTTATACATCTTGGTAATCTAATTACAAATGATAGAAGAGCAATTTCCTTTGTCACATAGTTAATTTGTACAACAACACCATGATCTGTACAAATAGTGATGCTATGGGCCATAACTGTCCAACAATCTCCACTTGGCCTATAGCCAATCACTCAAGTGTCCTACACCCGAACTATGTACGGTTCGCTCAAACTTCTGCTAAGAAAATGCTTTCATCAGCGGATTTGCATGACTATCATCTGATGCGATTTATTCGATCATCACATCACCACGATGTATGATCTGAACGAATCAGATGTATAATTGAAGTATATATCTGGATCGTTGATGAGACCATTAATTCTTTAGCCTGTGTTGTAGCCTAGCTCAGTTGCTAACAGAACTACTCCTAATCTAATTAGGATTATTATCGATCCAAAAGGCTTCTATTGCTGCCTCAGCTGCTGCAATAATCCACTTTTATTGTTTATTCGGTAACAGTATCTTGCTTGGAATATTTCCAGCTTACTATTCCGTTATTCAAACTTGTATAGTACCTTTGTTGTGACTTATAGTCATTTTTATCGGTTAGGAAACTTGCAACGGTGAACCTAGTCACTTCAAATTCTCATTCTCCATAGTATAAGAAAGAATCCTTAGTTCCTCTAAGATACTTAAGGATGTTCTTAACATCAATCCAGTGACTATCACATGGATTGCCTGATTGTGACTCCATATGCTCAAAGCGTATGAGAACACCAGGTCACGTATATTTATATCAATGTACGAGTTCTCGGAGATTATCAACAACTTTTAGATCTATCCCAATAGATCTTTATTCCTAGAATAAGGTTGTTTCTCCCAAGAATTATACAGAGAATTTTCATGAAAGCCATGCTTTCACCGATAGTTTTATGGGAAATATCATTTCCAAGAAATGATATGTCATTATTACTTAGGACATTCACTGTCAGTGCGCTCCCACTAACCTCCTTATATACACAAGAATTAATTTTCGTTTTGAATTAAATCATACACCATTATGATTACATCAAAACGATAATTCCAAGAACTCAATGCTTGCTTCAATCCATAAATGGATCGAATAACCTGCAAACCTTGTTTGCTAGTTATGGTACGACAAAACCGTCAGGATGTTGTAAACATCCTCCAAAAGGTTTCCGTTAAGGAAAGCGGTTTTGCATTCAGCTGCCATATTTCATGAATGAAACATGCAGCATAAGCAAGTATTATCCAAATGGATTTAACAATGGCAACAGGTAAAAGGTTTCATCATAATCGACACAATGTTGATAAGCATACCTTTTCACTACAAGCCTAGCTTAGTACGATGGTATGTTACCTTCCATATATGTCTTCCTTGAAGACTTATATAGTACCAATAAGCACAATGCCTTCCGGTACATCAACTAGTATCCAAACATAGTTGGTATACATGGAATCCATTTCGGACATCATGGCACTTTTCCATAATAGGGATTCGATACCTTGTATCACTTCCTCATACGTAGTCAGCTCGTATTCCTCAATAAGATTAACATCTTTATGAGGTGAGATCAGAAACCCATACCTCCCAGGTTATTTTCTGACTCTCTCCGACTTACGCGGTTCTTGTGTATTCGAAGATTATTGGTGTAGTTTCATCATTGATGAACTATTTGTGTTCCATTAAGGAATCGGTGCCTGGAATAGTATTACTCCGATTTTCATCGAGTTTTACTTTCCTCCCACTTACTACTGCATATAGGTATTCCTCTTAGGAAAACCGCATGGTGAGCAACAATTACATTGTTCTCTTGTGAGTTGTATAAGTACTATACTTTGGTTTCCCTATGATAACCCACAATTTTGGCACTTATCCGATTTGGGTTCTAGTTTTGTATTATCCAAACATATGCCTAGCATACCCAAATCTACAAGAATGAGAAAACCCGGTTTCTTTTGCTGTTCATATCTAATATGAAGTCTGTCAAACTGGTTTTTATGGAACCTTATTCTAAATAAGTTCTGCACTGTTAATGAGTATCCGTTGAAGGAAATAGTAGCTCAGAGCGACTCATGATTAACCTTATCATGTCCAACAGAGTTCGATTTCTCCGTTCGGACACACAGTCAAAATGACGTGTTCCGGGAGGAGTCCTCATTGAAATAATACTATACTCTTTCAAGTATTTGAGAAACTTATTGCTTAAGTACTTTCATCATGGTCTAACCGTGATGGTTTTATTTTTAGCCGATCTGTTTGTCTACTTCGTGTCGAAATTGTAAAAGTTTATGATTGTGTTTCAAAGGAAACACATAACCATAACGCGATGCCACATCCGTAAAGGTCACGAAATATTCATATCTACCTCTAGCCTAGCTAGACATGGGCCCACTTACGTCACGATGAACAAGGGCTAACAGATCGGTGGCACTTATACTTTTATCAAGTAAAGGTGTTATAGGCACTTTGCCCAATAAACTAGATTCGTAGACATCATTTGAATAGAATCAAATTTGTCCTAGTACCCACTCTTCGAAAGTGTGGATATACGAGTCTTGTTTAATTGTGTCCCAGAAAACAATGCCACAATAAAGTTTCAACTGATTAAATCAGTTTGAGCTATTTGTTTGCCATGTAATATGTTTGAGATTATTTATATTCAAAATATAAATATTGTTTATTCACATCTAATGTGTTTATCTCAATATCATCTTTATAAAATAAAACACTTTAGTGTTTTAGAATATAAAGGTATACCCACAACGGGTTAAACCCTGATATAGAGATAATGTATCTAGTCAAACTAGTTACATTTTAACAGTTTTCATAATTTAAGTACAAACCCAAAGGTAGTTCCTAACTTAGGTCTCTACGGTCAAACGCGACTCTCGTCCCGTTTCCGATTCGTAGATTATCTCATCTGAAGTCAGTATCCTGCTAATCAGCAGATTCTGCACATCAGTATATATTTATGTACCACATCCAGTATCTAAAATCCAATTTTAATACTAGTAGCGAACATGTTTATAACAAACATATTTGAAGTCGGAGCCTTGCTCGTCTTCAATTCCTTCAAGTCTGCCTTGTCCATACGGTAGTCACACTTCAGTGACCCCGTTTGGCACAGTTTAGGCATACATTTTGGGATATGTCATTTGTCTTCCCAGAAGATTATAATGACCTTGCCTTTGCCCTTTTCCACACCCAGAAGCCTTTGGCCAAGCCTTGGCCTTCTAGAATGTTGAAGTAAGGTGCCCCTTGCGCTACTTGCCTTATTGCAAACTTTGGTTTTATCTCTTTGAGAATAGCCATTAACTCTCCAAGAGTTTACTATTGCAATTTGTACTTCTAAGATCTAAAGATAGATCTATGAAGATCCTTCAATTTCAATATCATACTATAAGGATCTAATCCTTAGTTCTGATTAAGAAATTAAGGAGTCTTTTTGTCAAGCATAATGGATTAAGCACTAAAGTTATTATCACATGAATATTCCAAATATCACGTTCTACTATTTGCTTAACTTCGGGTTTAGGCCTAAGATGTTATTTTATCAAATAAAGTAACTTCTTAGTTTTCAGGACTATCCTGATTCATTATTCCCAATTTGAAAATTAAAGTCGTTTAAATACATTTCACCCAGGATTATGTTTTAAAATAATCTTTCAATTATCTTGATTCTAATAGTCCAACTATTTAATCAACGATTTTAGGTACTATTTATTATAATGATTACTATAGTCTAACTATATAATCAACTATAATTTTAATAGGTTAAATTCAATTATATTGATTACTATAATCCAATTTTAAAATCAACTATTAATTGAATTAGTTCATTCAATATATTGATTACTATAATCCAATTATATAATCAACTATAAATGAAATTGTTTGAATACAGTCCAACTGTTTAATTAAAACAACATTAAATATTAGTCCAACTAATATATAATTATATTGACGAAAAATTTGTAATGAGCGCGTATGGCAAGTAACTAAACGAATATTGCAAATTTACTACTTACCTCCCACTATTTTTCGGCGAGCCTCTAACCCTCTGTTGAGTACTCGGGAAACCTTTTTCCTAGTGGGCTAGGATCCCGTTAAATAACACACAATCTTGACTTTGGCCAACAATTGTATGATAATTAACTAGGTAGATCTCTAAGATCAATTGGATCCCATCCAATTCCTAGATCCAGTAGGTGGACATCCAAGTCCGAAACATATATCTTATATATAACAGTATATCCAATATATTGCCTAATCTTTTTCCTCTGAATCAACTAAGCCTTGGCTTTGGCACAACAAACCTAGTTATCCCAGTTAAGCTGAACCCATTGACCTTGGAAAGCTTCGTAATCAATGTCGATGGGCAAGAAGTGATCTTGACTTTGGCCAAAAAATCACAACTTGGACAAGACACCAATATGGAACAAAGCGTTCATGATTCAAACACATCTGCGACGGACAAAGGCCTTGACTTTGGCCAACAAACCAATGCCAGTCTTGGATCTTGACTAAGAATCACTCAATGGAGGGAAAAACGCTTAATGTGATGTTGAGGGTTTTTCGCATAATTGGCAACCAATTAATTATCTTTGTTAGGTCTCATCATCTTACACCCTTAAACATGCATTCTAAACACATAATAAGGCGCGTAAGTAAATAAAATAATAATGATATACGGATGGATACTTAACACATTGTTCCTAGAACAAATCTCTGTATTTCCTCTCTCCCGCTAGCACAAGTATTACTTCTACCCCCATTATATAACACTTCTAAAGAAACCTCATTTACATAGAGGGGAATAGGTGAGAAGAGAAATACACAGAGTCAAGAGGTAATAGGCTGGATTCGCAGGTCCAATTTAATAAATTCTAAATTTATTACAACAATTTCCAAAATTACCCTCACCCATCTAATATCCATCTGATATACATTATTCATACATCGAAACCATGTATTCACACAGGCATGTTATCAATCAATCTAATCCAATTAATTAATCTGAATATTAATGACAATCCAATGTTCAAAAACGATTTGATTTTGCGCGAGTCAAACTCGTTTTGCGAATAAGTACTCAAAGTACGAATTCTTGAATTAAATTAAACTACAAGATTAAATCCAATTTAATTTGCATTTAATACTAATTCACTTATTTAATTCCAAATTAAATATTACACTTTTTAAAGTACCTTTACGACTTAGATTCAAAATCTAATCGTTACGGGTCTCAAAGCCCGATTAACATCCAATGTCAATTTAATTTAAAGTCCAATGGGCTTTTAATTAATTTCTAAGGCATGGACTTTTGGTCAATATGGGTCAAACCCAAATACCAAAGCCTATTTAAGGAATCACCCTTACTTGCCAAGAAACCAATTTAGGCCCATTAGGCCCAATTAAAATTAAAGGTCCATTAAGTCATAATTGGACTTTATGGATATGGTTTTGTGCCCAATTGGATCCAACCAATTTAGCCTAAACCAATCTTGATACAACCAAGCCCATTAAGCCCAATTACAACTTTTCAAGCCCAATTTCCAAAATATGCCCAATTAATTAAATTACCAAATTCCAAATTTTATAACTTAATTAATCAAAGTGTATCCCATAATTAATTACCCAAATTAACATTTCCAAAACACAAATTTGTACAATTAATTATGCTCATTAACATCAAAACATGTTCAACACATTTTAATCAAAAAAATCAATCATTTTCCATGCTTCCAAGTCCACGGCATTTTGGGGTTTTTCATGTCCAATTCGGTTTCAATCCAATTAAATCCCAATCAACATTCCCAAGTCTTTCAAACTCATCCAATGAATCAAAAAACAAAAAATCACCAGGACTATTAGGGTCATCATCCAATCGGCCAAGCCTACTTTTTGGGTAAAAATTGATCCAATCAAATTTTGATGAAATTGATCATATCCAACTTCAATTAACATCATTCAAGCATACTCATCAAAGAATTTTATCAAATCATGCTCCAATTCAATTTACCCAATTTTAACCCTAAGTTCAAGTTTCATGCTTAACCTGTCTCTGATACCATTGTTGGGTTTCTACTATAGTCCCGGGATCAAATCAAGCGATGAAAATTATATGAATACATCAAAGAAGTTGCGGAATACTTACAATGATCGGTTGAGCGATGCGTTGAACAATAAAAACTTCAAACTCTCCTCCAATGTGCTCGGTAGTGGGCTGTTTTGAAGTTCCTCCATTTTCAGTCACCACCTCCATTGATGCTCCAAGCTCCAAGCTTTCAAATGGTGATTCCATGCTCATGAAGTTAGTTCCCTATCACCTTTGGATGACTCTTCATGTGATAGCATTGGCAAGATTTGCCACAAATCTTCCATTTTTCTTATTTTTATTTTCAGCCAAGCCAAGAAATGGAGAAGAAAATTGCTTCAAAACCGAGAGAGGGAGAGGAGGGAAAATAGGCTCCAAAACCGTGAGTGGTTGCAAGAGAGAGAGAGAAAATGTGTTATGTGTATTGTTTTTGATTTTCCAAAAATCAAATACCAAAAACCATTTTCAAATTTCCAAAAGTCAAAGGCAAAAATAATCAATGCCTTCCAACTACCAACATCAATCAATAGTGACATGTTGTCACATCACTCAAAGTGACTAGACATCACATCAATCGATTGACAAGTGATTTGACGCTAGATGTGACTTGTGGGCCGCACTTGAATTGAAATGCGAGTGCGCCCACAAACACTCCCAGGCTCGGGTTCGCTAATTCCAAATTAACGAATTTTCCGTTGCGACGTAATTAAATAATTATGCCTAGAAAAATCACTATTCATGTCGCTAACGAATTAATTATAAATTAACTAGTTCGCCCGAATTAAATTCTAATTTTAATTCCGCGTCGAAATCCAATTTCGTATAATATATCGAATATATTATTTTATCGATTAATTCCAAATTAATCATTCTCTCTCTTTAATTAATATTTTATCCCAGATAAAATATTTCTGTAATTAATCACAAATTAATTTTCTCTCTCTTATAATTAATCCCAGATTAATAAAGTGCGAGTCATACGTCATCGGTGAATATTCGGGAAGCGACCCATGAGATCCCCGGATATGTTGGCAGTAAATACGGTCGTCAGACTATCCGAACACGTACGTACCTAGTACTACGTTTTTACCGATTTACAAGACATGGTTGGCTTCTAGCAAAGCGCCATGCCTACCCAATTCTCCAGAAATATTCTTACAGGAATATGCGATCTATATCAGGCGTAGTATACGTAATATTGTGTATTTCGATCCAGCATCGGATGTCACGTGCAACGCCTGGGGCTGGAAATGTGTCTGCCCCGTACGAAGCACATATCGGATCTTTGGTAACTAGTCTCTATAATCGGATAAATATGACCTAGTCATAATATCCCGATAGTTGCAGCATATAAGAGAACGAGTTCCGTATCCTACGTGATCATCATCTCCACTATGACAGGAGTGATACTTTCATCTCGACATCACACCCAATACACTACGATTCTCAATATACCCAGAAGAGGCGTACACAGAACCTGTTAAAGCCCTGAATGACCAAAACCAAAGTATATTGATTGTCGAAAGTATTAGCAGTGCAAGTCTCAGGTTAAGACCAAATACACCTACCCTGATTCGGACTTTCATAGACACATAGTCATACTACCAATGGAATTCCGAGGGGTCTATCCAGAGCGAAGCTGTTTTCCGTACCATCGGTAAAACACAACCTCCTACTACACTTGCATGAGTATCCTATACTCAAATATATAAGAACTATGTCGTTATGCTCCCACAACGCTGATCGGTGCTTACACATGCATATAACGCAAGCGCATGTATCGTTCAAGTAGTATAAAAATATCGATCCCACAAGGACTTAATCTAATCTATTAATTTTATGAGGTCAAATGATTACTAGTATCTAACAGGTTGTTTGATTGATTTGAAATGGTGACGATTCTAAATTTAAAAACAAGTAAATAAAATTGTTCGAAAGTAAGTTTTAAGAAAATTCAATATTAAAAACTATCTAGGGTTGTGATTTCTTCCAATATCATTTTAAAGATGAAGTGGTTATCTTAAAGTTGGGTAATATAATGATTTATTAACCTAGAACACTAAATTATGTGTAAGCCTCTGTCGATGGTCAACACAAATACCCAGTTTAACCCAATTGAACCATATGTCTATGTCAACCAAATTATATGGATTCATTAAGTTTAAGTTCCAATTATGGCTACCCCCGCCCGACAGGTATATGTCTATCCTGTAAGGAAATCTATTAAAGGGTTATCTATCCTCAATGAAGATCGTGGACTATTGAGTCTAAGGTCTTAAACTTAAAATCTCTATGTCTAGTTCATTTTAAGTTTCCCAGTTCAATTTTATTAATGGCCAGTTAATGAAAAAGCATTAAGATTAAGACTCAATAAATAAATCTTTATATTACCCAAGCTATAATCTAACCCCTTATAAACCGGTGATATTGGATTTTATCACAACCCCAGATAACTGGCTTAGTTACGACACATATTTACGGGTAGTAAAAAAAACTTAAATAAAATAAAAGACATAAAGTAAAATACTAAAAATTAAATACTGAAATTAAATACTGAAATTAAATGCTGAAAAGTAAATTACTGAAAGTAAATTGCTGAAAGTAAATTGCTGAAAAGTAAATTGCTGAAAAGTAAATTGCGGAAAGTAAAAACTGAAAAGTAAAGAAAAGAAAGTGCGAAAGTGGAAATTAATTACTGAAAGCTATAAATAAACAAACAAGATATAATCTTCTTAGTATTCTTAAGGAATTCCTTAGAAGAAAGTATGAATTTTACAATTGAAATGGCTTGGTATTTATAGGCAAAATTTTGCCTCCATCAAATCATCCACCAAATCAATTATTAATTGCTCCATAATTGCTCCACTAAATCCATTATTAATTGCTCCACTAATCTCTTATCATGTTTGGTGATGATTTGATAATTTTTATTATTATTATTTTTTTTTTCTTTGAAAATGATTGAAAGTGACTTTAATAATTACACACAACACACTTCTGGATGGTTCATCAATTTCGGGCATGATATCGTCAGAATTCGAAATTATTTTGTCTTTCAAAGCTGTAGATCTTTGAGTCTTCTTTAATCTGGAACTTGAATCAGCTCAATCCGATATCGGAGTAAAATTTTATGCCCAAAATACAACAGATGCGCAAAACTGGAATTTCCAAAACTACACTCCGTCAAAAACGCCCTTTGAAGTTTCCAATCTCCAAAATTAAAATATCAAGTCCAATAATTGCCCTTATTTGACCCATATTTCGTCCTAAAAGATTTCATTGAGATCCGATATTATTTTATCTGCAAAATAAACTAAAACACATCAAAACGTTCATCAAACCCGAGAAACTAAACAAAATATTAAGTTAAAAGGGCGGTAAATATTGATATATTTTCCGCTCATCACACCCCCAAACATAACATTTTGCTATTCCTCGAGCAAAACAATAAAATAAAATACAAGAAACAATTAAAATTAAACTAAGCCACTTTCGTAGGGATCACGGTTGCATTTAGCATATGCAACAAGTCTTTAAACCCCTAGGTGTCCCTAGTGGACGAGTGATAGTCTCGTGAGGGCTTACAACAACGATACCCACAAACGTTTTACAAAATTAAAAAGGTAGTGAAACTAATGCACACAAAAGCAAAAAGACAAGAGAAAAGAGAATAAAGAAGTTAGTGACTAATCAGGTGAAACTTCTACTCCAAATCAATAGTTGTTTTGTTTCATTCTAAATTACCGAATAAGTAAATTCTCTGATTATTTTTACCATTCTCCATATACACAGTCGACAAAATATTAATCAACTCATTTTTGCCCACAATAGTCATAAGTGCAGTTGATAAGAGAGTAGTATTTTTGTCCTAAAGTTCTTTCAGATTTCACACTTTTTTTTAGCAATGGAATAGTTTTTCAGATTTTTCAGATTTTTTCTTTGATTTTTCTCTATTTTTTATTTATATACAATATCTTCCATCTATATAGCGAGTGTTGGGTCGGTGGCTCCCAAACCAGTTGGCTTAGGGCCCCAGGTGTTAAGACACCCCTACGAACTTAATTACTCAGACTTCAGATATATATATTTTTACAGCATCTTTGATCCATGTAACGAGCTTTGGGCCAGTGACTCCCAAACCAGTTGGTTTTAGGGCACTAGGTGTTAAAACACCCTTACAGACTTAATAACTCGGATCTCAGACGTTTTTTTTTTTTTTTTTACTCCATTGCTTTTTGAGATGCTTCTTCTAATAAAACTAGAGCACTGAATATTACAAACTTTTCAATTTTAGCTCATGTCCGTATGTTATTATATATGTTGATAATACCTGTCAACTGAGCATATGAAGATCCATTTTAGTCCGTTTTATGGAGAATTCACAAATTAAATAATTCAAAAGGAAATAAATAAAAATTAACTTATTTCGAAAATAGGCTTGAGATACGTCTCAGGAGTGGAAACTCCTTACTCAGCTATCTCTTACCAATTTCACCCTTTTAGTCAAAATAAAAACACAAAAACGCAAAATATTTTTGTAATTTTTGAAAATATTTCATTTTTTTTGTATTTTTCGAAAATTTTTGGACTAAAAATAAAAACAACACACAAACTAAAAACAAGGTACTGATCAACTAATTCCCTCCCCCAAACCTAAATGAGACATTGTCCCCAATGTCTTAAAAAGTAGAAGAAAAGTTTAGAAAATAATACCTGTTTAGCTGAAATTCTACAAGAAATTAAAGGTTAAGATCCAGATTAATCCTACGCCTCTTACCACGATCATCCTCAGACCAATTTATCTTTGAAAGGATAGGGTCAACTCGTGGTTCATAGGCTATGAGTTGGTCTATTAGATCCGGAGCAGTTCTGGCAGTAAAGAGGAGTTCTTTCAAAGGTTTTGACACAAACCATTTCTCCGGGCATCATCAAGAAACACACAAAGAAAATCATAAAATCCATCAACGTTGTACAGCCCAATTGGTTTCTGGTGTATGTTCAGGTTCGCCCAAGATAGCACAATAAAAATTTCCTCCAATGTACCCAAGCCACCTGGCACAGCAATAAAAGCATCAGCACGGTTAATCATTTCTACCAAACGTTCAGACATACCTGGCACGATCAGTTCCTCTCCGTTTGATGGTTCAATAAGATTTGATTCTACCAAGGGTTTTGGGATGATTCCCAAAACGTGACTGCCTCCTTCTTGTACAGCTTTTGAAATGATCCCCAAAAGTCCAAGATTGCCCCCGCCATAAGTGCATATTCCTTGCAGCTAAGACTCGACCCAATCTTGTGCTACTTCTACGTATTGTGGCTTAACACCAACACTACTACGCAAAACACACAGACAACGCAAATTCAATACTTGAAGTGGCTTCCATTTTTTATATGTATTTCTTTCTCAACTCTGGATGCCTTCAAAAGTGCAATGACGGGCTGAATTTATAGTACCTGAAAAGGGTGAGTAAAAATAGCACAAGTATCTTCCAGAGGACGATTAATAGCGAAATAATAGCCTGATAGTCAAAAAGGTCTGGATCCTGTCGGAGAAAATAAAAGAAAAAACAAAACAAATCACAATTATTAAGAAAAGACAAAGAGATATAATATTTACAAGAAAAGTAATGGCTTGATTGACGTCTATGCGTCAGGGACAAGCTTCCCATCCAATTTTCTTATAAACTGGCAAACGGGGTCTTTTTGAGTCAGATTCCCAAGACTTAATTGTTGTCTTTCTTTTTGGAATTGTGTATGTAATTTGCGAATGGCTATGTGAACATATCCACCGGGATGCGTCTCAAGAGTTGAAGATATATCATCTAAAGAATCCTTACTCAAGCCATCCCTAATGAATTTAATTTTGTCTTCGCGATTATCAGACACCATTCCTAAAGAACGACAATGAGTATTGCAATTCCAACGTGCACATTTGTAACAAACATCCATTTGTTTAGCTCTACGTTTCTTTGCATAGGTGCTTCTTCCAAAACCAGGCAGATGTGAAATAAAAGAGTCAGAAGACTCACCTGCCAATCGGACTCGTGCTTTAATTACCCAACGAATGTCATTAGGAATACCTTTGATCATCAGTAGTCTCATCCATTCCAAGCGAGCTTTGTAGACTTTCATCAGAGATTTTTGTGGGAGAGAAGGAAATTGCTTGTTAAGATTTGCGAGAGCTTCTTCCATCGTGAAATGACTAAACCTGCAAAAATTAAACACACAAAAAAAAAACACACCAGATCATAATATATACAAAAATTGCATGGGTTGCCTCCATGCGAGCGCTAAGTTTAAAGTCGTCAGCTAGACGTGCCTTCTCGAACGTTAGGCTAGATCTGAAAGTGTGACACTTTCTTTTTGTCGCTCAAATGATTCTCCCCAGTAGTGCTTAACACGCTTGTTTTTAACCTTGAAAGTTTTGTTGGAGTCAGGATCATGTATCTCAACGACTCTATCTGGTAAAACCTTGGTGATCACAAATGGACCTGACCACCGTGATTTTGGCTTCCATGGGAAGAATTTCCCCCTTGATTTGTTTAACAGTACCTTCTGCCCTGGTTCCAGTTATATGCACATTATCTTCTCATTATGTCTTTTCCTTGCCTTTTCCTTGTACAATTTGGAATCCTCAAAAGGCTGATTGTGAAATTCCTCCAATTCATTGAGCTGGTGCAACTTTTTCTCTTCTGTTGCTTGTAGAGCAAGAATTGGCTCTTTCAGTGTAAAAGATGTTTTATCTTTAGGCTCCACAGGCAATTGACATGCTTTAAGTTTGTCAGTAGAACTTTGTCTTTCATCAGAGTTCTGAACGGTACTATATATCACATCAAGTCTGAAACATTCCTCATTCTTTTCATCATCTGGGAAATTCATGGCTTTGAAAACATTGAATGTTACTTCTTGGTCTTGTACCCTCATGGTTAGTTCTCCTTTTGTACATCAATAATGGTTCGACCTGTAGCCAAAAATGGTCTCCTGAGGATGATTGGCACGTCTGCGTCTTCCTTCATATCAAGGACAATAAAATCTGCTGGGAAAATGAATTTATCAACCTTGACCAGCACATCCTCAACTACGCCTCTTGGAAATACGAGCGTTCTATCAGCAAGTTGTAGTGAGACTAAAGTGGGCAATGTTTCTCCAATCTGCAGTTTCCTGAAAATAGAAAAAGACATCAAGTTAACACTAGCACCTAAATCACACAGAGCCTTACCGAAGTCATGTTCTCCTATGGTGCAAGGAAATTGTTGCACCCTGGGTTGTAGGTGTTGGAATATGGATTGTTCCCCTGTCTGTTGAAATTGTTGACAAAATTCACTGTTTCTTCAAGTTGGTTCAACTCTGGTGCTCCTCCATATGGAGAACTTGTGGATCCAGTGGTAAGAGTCTCCATGAATTTGCATATCTGATCTAGCTTGGTGTTGACTGCTTTATTGGCTCCACTTTCATAAATTCCTGCAATTTTTTGGATCATGCTCCTTTCTATTGGCCACAAGGAATTGTTGTTGGCCATTTCTTCGATTAGGTCCCAGGATTCATCTTCTCCTTTTGCCATTAAAGCTCCTCCAGCAGCAGCATCGATTGTGGTTTTCATTATTCCAGAAAGTCTATTATAGAATGTTTGGACTTGAAGCCATTTTGGAATCTTATGGTGAGGACATTTCTGGAGCAAATCTTTGTACCTTTCCCAAGATTCGCAGAGGGATTCTGAATCTTGTTGTACAAAGGATGTGATGGCATTCCTCAGCTTTCCGGTTCTGGCTGGTGGAAAGTACTTTGCAAGAAATTTGGTGCCTAAAGTGTTCCAAGTTATGATGGAACCTGCTGGTAGTGAATGTAGCCAAGCTTTAGCTCTGTCCTTCAAGGAGTATGGGAAAACACGCAATCTCATTGCTTCTTCTGATGCTCTGTTGTAGTTGAAAGTGTCGCAAACTTCTAGGAAGTTACTGATGTGGGCATTAGGATCTTCAGTTGCATTCCCCCCGAACTGAACTGACTGCTGAATCATCTGAATGCATGTTTTGATGTCACACGCATTTGCTGGTAAGTGAGGAAGTACAATACAGGAAATTAGTCTGTCAACCATCGAAATGGTTCTGTCTCGAATGGGAATTAGTGGTGCAACCTCCAACGGTTCAGGTTCCATGTTGACTAAAGCTTCTTGGCCTTCTCACCTTTCCCTTCTCAATTGTCTGATGGTTCTTTCAATTTCGGGGTCAAGCGATCGGAGTTGAAAGCTTCTGGTTCGTCTCATGTAGTTTCTGATAACCTAAAACACAAGAAAACAAAAATAATAAGTAAAAAGAAATTAGATACAAGTAACGTATCTAACCCCAAAATTAATAGTGAAAGATAAATAAGTCCCCGGCAACGGCGCCAAAAACTTGATCGGTGCTTACACACGCGTATAACGCAAGCGCACATATCGTTCAAGTAGTATAAAAATATCGATCCCACGATGACTTAATATCTAATCTATTAATTTTATGAGGTCAAATGATTACTAGTATCTAACAGGTTGTTTGATTGATTTGAAATGGTGACGATTCTAAATTTAAAAATAAGTAAATAAAATTGTTCGAAAGTAAGTTTTAAGAAAATTCAATATTAAAAACTATCTAGGGTTGTGATTTCTTCCAATATCATTTTAAAGATGAAGTGGTTATCTTAAAGTTGGGTAATATAATGATTTATTAACCTAGAACACTAAATTATGTGTAAGCCTCTGTCGATGGTCAACACAAATACCCAGTTTAACCCAATTGAACCATATGTCTATGTCAACCAAATTATATGGATTCATTAAGTTTAAGTTCCAATTATGGCTACCCCCGCCCGACAGGTATATGTCTATCCTGTAAGGAAATCTATTAAAGGGTTATCTATCCTCAAGGAAGATCGTGGACTATTGAGTCTAAGGTCTTAAACTTAAAATCCCTATGTCTAGTTCATTTTAAGTTTCCCAGTTCAATTTTATTAATGGACAATTAATGAAAAAGCATTAAGATTAAGACTCAATAAATAAATCTTTATATTACCCAAGCTATAATCTAACCCCTTATAAACCGGTGATATTGGATTTCATCACAACCCCAGATAATTGGCTTAGTTACGACACATATTTACGGGGAGTAAAAAAAACTTAATAAAATAAAAGACATAAAGTAAAATACTGAAAATTAAATACTCAAATTAAATACTGAAAATTAAATGCTGAAAAGTAAATTACTGAAAGTAAATTGCTGAAAAGTAAATTGCTGAAAAGTAAATTGCTGAAAAGTAAATTGCGGAAAGTAAAAACTGAAAAGTAAAGAAAAGAAAGTGCGAAAGCGGAAATTAATTACTGAAAGCTGTAAATAAACAAACAAGATACAATCTTCTTAGTATTCTTAAGTAATTCCTTAGAAGAAAGTATGAATTTTACAAATGAAATGGCTTGGTATTTATAGGCAAAATTTTGCCTCCATCAAATCATCCACCAAATCAATTATTAATTGCTCCACTAATCGCTCCACTAATTGCTCCACCAAATCCATTATTAATTGCTTCACTAATCTCTTATCATGTTTGGTGATGATTTGATAATTTTTATTATTTATTTATTAATTTATTTTTTTGCTTTGAAAATGATTGAAAGTGACTTTAATAATTACACACAACACACTTCTGTATGGTTCATCAATTTTGGGCATGAAATCGTTAGAATTCGAAATTATTTTGTCTTTCAAAGCTGTATATCTTTGCGTCTTCTTTAATCTGGAAGTTGAATCAGCTCAATCCGATATCGGAGTAAAACGTTATGCCCAAAATACGACAGATGCGCAAAACTGGAATTTCCAAAACTGCACTTCGTCAAAAACGCCCTTTCAAGTTTCCAATCTCCAAAATTAAAATATCAAGTCCAATAATTGCCCTTATTTGACCCATATTTTGTCCTAAATGATTTCATTGAGATCCGATATTATTTTATCTGCAAAATAAACTAAAACACATCAAAACGTTCATCAAACCCGAGAAACTAAACAAAATATTAAGTTAAAGGGGCGGTAAATATTGATATATTTTCCGCTCATCAAACGCGCCAAGTGTAATACTAGTCTATTCCACGTTATCGATGTCCAAACTCGATAATACTACGACTAGGGATATTTAATGATTAAACCTTTATGGATTGATACTGTCTCATATCATCTCAATCCGGAACTAATCATATGGACCTTCTATCATTTATACATCTTGGTAATCTAATTACAAATGATAGAAGAGCAATTTCCTTTGTCACATAGTTAATTTGTACAACAACACCATGATCTGTACAAATAGTGATGCTATGGGCCATAACTATCCAACATATCTTTCTCCCGCGTGTCCCAAATGCCCCTAAGTTGTAACTTTTCTACCACCATCCATCCATTTCCTAACTTTGGGTCAGATATATATCACTGACCGTGCTTGGGTACAAAAAATGTATAGATCATTCTTGTACCAAAAATGTTGAACATTAATTGACGTTAGATGATTACTAACTTGAATTCTCCTCTTTTTGGAATTTGTGTCAAACCACTTGCATTCGAATAGCACAATATGTCGTCTGGGTCTGTATATCAACTCAATGATAGAAGTCAATAATATCTAAGCCGTGTTCTCCTTGGACTACAATTCCATAATTCTGAGTCACATGAGCAACATCTCACTGTTCGGTATGAAATCTAACTCCGTTCACAATGCATCCACTGTATTCATAAGCCTGCTTTTGAGGCCCATAAGCCAAGGAAACCAACGAGGAATTCGAGTCCAATTGACCATTTTGCACTTTGTTGTTTATCTAACAATGAGAGAAATATATGTGTTAATATAACAAACTGAAATATTTAATGTTAGGATAAAAATAAATATACAATGTTAGGCCTTAGAATTGTCTCAAACCATTTAGGAAATTCTTTTTTGTGTGTTCCATCAATATTGTGGTCACCACTGTTGGACAATTATGACCCATAGCATCACTATTTGTACAGATCATGGTGTTGTTGTACAAATTAACTATGTGACAAAGGAAATTGCCCTTTTATCATTTGTAATTGGATTACCTAGATGTATAAATGATGAAAGGTCCATATGATTAGTTCCGGATTGAGATGATATGAGACAGTATCAATCCATGAAGGTTTCATCATTAAATATCCCTAGTCAGAGTATTATCGAGATTGGACATCGATAATGCGTAAAAGACTAGTATTACACTTGTGCGGGTTGTGGGAGCATAACGGCATAGTTCTCATATATTTGGGTATAGGATACTCATGCAAGTGTAATAGGAGGTTGTGTTTACCGATGGTACGGGAACAACTTCGCTCTGGATAGACCCCTCGAAATTCCATTATTAGTATGACTATTTGTCTATGGAACTCTGAATCAGGGTAGGTGTATTTGGTCTTAACCTGAGACTTGCACCGCTAATACTTGCGACAATGAATATACTTTGGTTTTGGTCGTCCAGGGCTTTAACAGGTTCTGTGTATGCCTCTTCTGGGTATATTGAGAATCGTAGTGTATTGGGTGTGATGTCAAGACGGAAGTATCACTCCAGTCACAGTGGAGATGATGATCACGTAGGATATGGAACTAGTGCTCTTATATACTGCAGTCATCGGGATAATATGACTAGGTCATGATTATCCGATTATAGAGACTAGTAACCAGAGATCCGATATGTGCTTCGTACGGGGCAGACACAATTCCAGCCCCAGGCCTTGCACGTGACATCTGATACTGGATCGAAATATGCAATACTACGTATACTACGCCTGATATAGATCACATATTCCTATAAAAATATTTCTGGAGAATTGGGTAGGCACGGTGCTTTGCTAGAAGCCAACCATGTCTTGTAAATCGGTAAAAACGTAGTACTAGGTACGTACGTGTTCGGATAGTTCGACGACCGGATTTACTACCAACATAAACGGGGATCTCATGGGTCGCTTCCCGAAGATTCACCGATGCGTATGACTCGCACTTTATTAATCTGGGATTAATTAATAAGAGAGATAAATTAATCTGGGATTAATTACGGAGATATTTTATCTGGGATAAAATATTAATTAAAGAGAGAGAACGATTAATTTGGAATTAATCGATAAAATTAATATATTCGATATATTAAACGAAATTGGATTTCGACGCGGAATTTAAAATTAGATTTTAATTCGGGCGAACGAGTTAATTTAGAATTAATTCGCTAGCGACGTGAATAGTAATTTTGCTAGGCACAATTATTTAATTAAATTTGATTTAATTACGTCGCAACGGAAAATTCGTTAATTCCGAATTAGCGAACCCGAGCTCGGGAGTGTTTGCGGGCCCACTCGCATTTCGAATCGAGTGGGGCCCCCAAGTCACATCACGCGTCACATCACTTGTCAACTTTAGTCACTTTGATTGATGTAAGTTGATGAGAAATGATGCTTGAGTGTGAAACACTCTAAAATGATGTTTGAAAGACATTTACCATTTAATATTTTGGTATTTGACTTTTTCATTTAGTGTATTAGATACAAAACTCACAAAACACACAATCTCTCTTACTCTCTTCAACCTCTCGGCCTTGGCCATTTTCTTCTAAAAAATTTCTACAATTGCCGAGAATGAGGAGAAGCAAAGGGAAAGATTTGCGGCAAATTTTTCCGAGGTGCTAGCACACTTTAGGAGTCTTGCGAAGGTGATAGGGAAACCCACCCGTGGGCATGGAATGCAAACCAAGCTTGGAGCTTGAAGGACCGAAAATGGAGCACAAAAATTGGATCAAAACCGAGAGCTTCTTGGACTTAAAGCTTGAAGATTTTTATTGTTCCTCGTATCGCAAAAGCTGATCAATGTAAGTATGATTCCGCCATACCTCTTTGAGTATTCACACACGATTTCTTACTTGAATTGATCTTGGGACTATAGTAGAAACCCAACAACATCCACATTGTAGCATTGTAATATGTTGCCTACAAAAAATGAGTTAGGTTAATGTATGGCAAAAAAATATAGTTATGAACCAAAAAGACTTATGTTAAATATGGTTGCACTTCATCGCAATTACTAAATATAAACCAATACGTACGTTGAACTTCCTCAAAAGTTAGTAATTTGACACCTACTGCTACAAATGGTCTGCAATTTTGATGGAACACTGTGATATATTACTTATTACTTGCATCTCCATCATAGTTTCGTGGCCGACGATTAAAATGAGTTTCAATATTCTGCATGTACATCGAACAAAATGTTATTGCTTCACTGATTACAACAGCTTCTGCTATTGACCCTTCAGGTCGTGCCTTGTTTTTCACATATTGTTTGTAATGTCCCAAAGCCCTGCAGATATGACAACAAGTTTGCATTAATAATAAATTCAATGCACAGAAAAAATTTAAGAATATAATATTTAAAACTGTATAGTACCTCTCAATGGGATACATCCATATGTAATTGACAAAACCTCCCTTCCTAGTTTCAGCCAATAAATGCACGGCCAGATGTACCATCACATCAAAAAAAATGGGCGGCAAAATTCACTCCAGCTTGCATAGGATTATCACGATTCCTCACTCAAGTTCGTCAATAACAGATGTGGTTAATGTCCTCTGACATAATTGTTTAAAGAAGCCACATAGATCAAGTACGACGTCGCATACATTCAGGGGGAGATAAGGTCGAATGCCAACAGGAAGGAGAATCTCGAGAAGCACATGACAATCATGACTTTTTAACCCTGTTATTGTATCATCTCTGACCCAACGCCCAATATTCGATGCATAATCATCAGGAAATTTAACCATTTTCAGCCAATCACAGAATGATTTTCTCTCTGATTGAGTTAGCACATAACTAGCAGGTGGCTTAATAAGACCTCGAGAAGTGACTTGCAAATGCAATTCACTGCGAATTCTAAGATCTTGTAGGTCCAATCTAGCATTTACAATGTCTTTTGTCTTACCCGGAATATTGAATAGTGTTCCCACTAAACTCTCACATATGTTTTTTTCTATATGCATTACATCCAAATTATGTCGCAAACTCAGAGTCCCCCAATATTATAACTCAAAGAAAATACTATTTCCTGTCCAATTCAACTCTTCAGGTTGACGTTTTCGATTTTTATCTCTATTATTATGATGTTTACCTGGTGTGCTATCTCTGAGATGTTGATGTTGGCAAAGTATGTCGAATCCAGATAATGGACTGGGCATACTCTGAGGTTCATGTTGACCGTTAAATAATTTACTCCTCCGCCAAGGATGGCTCAACTCAAGAAATCTCATGTGCCCTGTGTATCCTATTTTATTCCGTAATCGTTGCGAAGGTGTTTGACCCGTACAAACTGGACATGACATGTATCCCTTAGTGCTCCATCCAAATAATGAACCATAAGTTGGAAAATCATTAACGGTCCATAATAATACGGCATGCATCTGAAAATACTGCTCAGAAGCTGCATCATAGGTATGCACACCCATATTTCATAATGTTTGTAACTCCTCGATCAATGGTCTCAAGTAAATATTCATATCTTTAACAGGGGAACGTGGACCAGGGATAAGCAATTACATAAACATGAACGGATCCTTCATACATTTCCATGGAGGTAAGTTATATGGAATAACAATAACGGGCCACATGCTATAAGAGTTGTACATATTCCCAAACGGGTTAACACCATCATAAGCAAGACCTAACCTGACATTACGGGGGTCCTCAGCGAAACGGGGGTACATATCATCAAATTCCTTCCACTCGGTTCCATCCGCAGGATGTCTAAGTATGCCCTCCGCACCGATCCTCTTTTCATGATGCCACGTTGTTGGACAATTATGACCCATAGCGTCACTATTTGTACAGATCATGGTGTTGTTGTACAAATTAACTATGTGACAAATGAGATTGCACTCTTATCATTTGTGATTAGATCACCTAGATATATAAATGATAGAAGGTTCATGTGATTTTTTCATGGATTAAGAATGATATGAGACAGTATCAATCCACGAAGGATAAATCATTAAACATCCCTAGTCAGAGCATTATCGAGATTGGACATCGATGAATGCGTAAAAGAATAGTATTACACTTGTGCGCGTTGTGAGGGCAGAACGGCATAGTTCTCATATATTTGGGTATATGATACTCATGCAAGTGTAATAGGAGGTTGTGTTTCACCGATGGAACGGGAAACAGCTTCGCTCTGGATAAGACCCCATCGAAATTCCATTGGTAGTATGACTATGTGTCTATGGAAATCCGAAATCAGGGTAGGTGTATTTGGTCTTAACTTGAGACTTGCACCGTTAATACTTGCGACAATCAATATACTTTGGTTCCGGTCGTCCAGGGCTTTAACCGGTTCTGTGTACACCAATGCTGGGTATATTGAGAATCATAGTGTGTTGGGTGTGATGTCAAGACAAAAGTGTCACTCCAGTCATATGGAGTTGATGATCGCGCAGGGATACAGACCTAGTTCTCTAAATAAGGTTGTAACTGTCGGGATAATATGACTTGGTCATGATTATCCGATATTAAAGAGACTAGTTGCTCGTTATCCGATATATGCTTCCTACGGAGCAGACATTGTACCAGCCTCAGGCCTCGCATGTGATCATCCGATACTGGACATAAATACGCAATACTACGTATACTACGCCTGATATAGATCCTTATTCCTGTAAGGATTTTTCCGGAGAATTGGGTAGGCATGGCGCTTTGCTAGAGGCCAACCTTGTCTTGTAATTCGGTATAAACGTAGTACGAGGTACTTACGTGTTCCGACGATCGAATTTACTGCCAACATATCCGGGGATCTCATGGGTCGCTTCCCAAAGATTCACCGATGACGTATGACTCGCACATTAATTAATCTGAGATTAATAAGATGAGAGAGAAAATTAATCTAGGATTAATTGCGGAGATATTTTATCTGGGATAAAATATCATTAAAGAGAGATAACGATAAATTTGGAATTAATCGATTAATTAATATATTCGATATATTAAACGAAATTGGATTTCGACGCGGAATTAAAATTAGATTTTAATTCGGACAAATGAATTAATTTAGAATTAATTCGTTAGCGACGTGAATAGTGACTTCACTAGGCGTAATCATTTAATTACGTCGCAACGGAAAATTCGTTAATTTGGAATTAGCGAACCCGAGCCCCGGATTTTTTGTGAGCGCATTCGCATTTCAAATTTGAGTGTGGCACGCACGTCAAATCGCTAGTCGCATCAAACGTCAAATCACTTGTCACTTTGAGTGATGTGACTTGACAACTTGAATGATGTGAATAGTGATGTGAGTGGTTGGAAAGCTTTTTTGAAAAGCTTTATTGACATTTACAATTGTTTATTAATTGTATATGTGTTATTTTTATTTTAAAATTAGAAAAGGTGTATTAAATACACCAATCCATTCAACAACTCACACTTCACTCATTTCTCTCCTTTTGCTCACGTTTTTGGAGCAACAATTCATCTCTCTCTCTCACCCATTTGAGGGCTATTTTCTTCTGGTAAAGGCAGTCACTACCGAGAGTCAATAAGAAATGGGAAGCAAGTGTGGTGATTTTTGTGGCAAAAATCACAAGAGCTAGCACTCCGAGAGACATGCGAATGTGATAGGGAAGCCCACCCATGAGCCGGGAACCATTCGACGAAGCTTGGAGCTTGACGAGGACCACCATTCACGCCAAACCAGTGAGCTTGGACTACAGTTTGCCGTGACTGTGAGGAGCAGAATTTGAAGTTTTGTTGCCTACCGCGTCGCTCAACCGAACGATGTAAGTATTCCGTGACTTTCTTGATTGTATTCACACATGTTCATGCTTGATTTATGATCCTTGGGACCTTAGTAAACTCCAATAATGGTATCAGAGCAAGGAAAAGCATGAAAACGTTTAGGGCTTAAAATTTGGGTAAACTTGATCTTGAGCATGATTAATGAAATTGGGTGAATTAGTATGCTTAAATGTGTTTAAATTGAGGATTGATTTGATCAATTTATTGAAATTATGTTTGGAACAAATTTCCCCAATTTTTTGGTGATGGCCGAATAGGTTGAGCCCTATAATGTCTTGAGATGTTTGATTTTTGATCATTGGATGTGTTGGAAATCATTGGGCATATAATTTAATGTCGGTTGTGGAATTAATTGGATTGAATTCGAATCAGACATAAATTCCCCAAATTGCCGAGAATGATATAGCATGAAAATGGGTTTGATTTTAATTAAATTGTGTTTGACATGATTTAATAATGAAGAGCATGATTAATTAGGCTAATTGATGTTTTATGAATGTTAATTGGATAATTAATCGTGTAATACACTTTAGGTAATTAAATTGGGAATTTGGAATTTGGCAATTTAATTGAATTGGGCTAATTTTGGAAATTGGGCTTGAAGTGTTGTAATTGGGCTAATTGGGCTTTGTTGTACAAAGTTGGGTTAAGGCAAAATTGGTTGGATCCAATTGGGCCCAAAACCTCATCCATAAAGCCCAAATGCGACTTAATGGACCTTTAAAGTTTAATTGGGCCTAATGGGCCAAAATTGATTTATGGGCTTATGGGGTGACTCCCGGATTGGATTTTGGTTATTCGGTTTGACTCGAGTTGACCAAAAGTCCACACCTCAAGAAATTAATTAAAAGCCCATTGGACTTTAATTAAATTGACGTTGGACGTTAGTCGGGCTTTGAGAGCCGTAACGATTAAATTTGGAATTTAAGTCGTAAAGGTTTATTAATAAAGTGTAGTATTTAATTTGGAATTAAATAGTGAATTAGAATTAAATACAAATTGAATTGGATTTAATTGTGTAGTTTAATTTAATTCGAGAATTCGTACTTTGAGTACTTATTCATAAAACGAGTTTGACTCGAGCAAAATCAAATCGTTGTTTGAACATTGGATGATCACTAATTATCAGATTAATTAATTGGATTAGATTGATTGATAACATGCTTGTGTGAATACATGGTTGCGATGCATGAATAATGTATATCGGATGGATATTAGATGGGTGGGGCAATTTTAGAAATGTTGTAATAATTTGGAATTTATTAATTGGACCTGCGTATCCAGCCTTATTACCTCCTTATTCTTTGTATTCTCTTCTCACATGTTCCCCTCAATGTAAATGAGGTTTCTTTAGAAGTGTAGTGTAACGGGTAGAAGTAATACATGTGCTAACGGGACAGAGAAAGTGAGAGATATTTGATCTAGGATCAATGTGTAAAGTATCCATCCGCATATCATTATTATTTTTTCATATGCGCTTTATTATGTGTTTAGAATGCATGTTTAAGGGTGTATGATGATGAGACCTTAACAAAGATAATAAATTGGTTGCCAATTTGCACTCGAAAAACCCTCGCAAAATATTAAGCGTCTTTCCTTCCATTGAGTTATTCTCACTCAAGATCCGAGACTGGCATTGGCTTGTTGGCCAAAGTCAAGGCCTTTGTCCATCGACGATGTGTTTGAATCACGAGAGCTTTGTTCTATATTGTGGTTTGTTGGCCAAAGTCAAGACCACTTCTTGTCCATCGACATTGATTACAAAGTTTTCCATGGTCAATGGGTCGCGCTTAACTGGGATCAATAAGTTTGTTGTGCCAAAGCCAAGGCTTAGTTGATTCAGAGGAAAAATGTTAGGTAATACATTGGATGTATTGGCATATATAAGATATATGTTTCGGACTTGGATGTCCCCCTACCGGATCTAGGAATTGGATTGGATCCAATTGATCTTAGAGATCTACCTAGTTAATTATCATACAATTTGTTGGCCAAAGTCAAGATTGTGTGATATTTAACGGGATCACAGCCCACTAGGAAACACGGTTTCCCGAGTACTCGACAAAGGGTTAGAGGCTCGCCGAAAAATAGTGGGAGGCAAGAATTAAATTTGCAATACTCGTTTAATTACTTGCCATACGCACTTAAACAAATATCATTCGTCAAATAAATTAAATGTTAGTTGGACTAATATTTAAATGTTGTTTTTTAATAAATAGTTGGACTATATTCAAACTATTCATTATAGTTGATTTTATATTGGATTATAGTAATCAATATAATTGATTTTTCTATTAAAGTATAGTTGATTATATAGTTGGACTATAGTAATCATTATATTAAATAGTACCTAAATCGTTGATTAAATAGTTGGACTATTAAAATCAAGATAAAAATGAAAGATTGACATTTAAAACATAATCCTGGGGAAAATGTATTTAAATGGTTTAATTTTCAAATTGGGAATAATTTCAAGATGGTCCTGGAAAAACTAATTAGTTACTTTATTTGATAAAATAACATATTAGACCTAAGCCCGGAGTTGAGCAAATAGTAGAGCATAATCTTTGGAAGATTTATGTGATGATAACTTTAGTGCTTAATCCATTAAGCTTGTCGCAGTAGACTCCTTAATTTCTGAATCATAACTAAGGATTAGATCCTCAAATAAATAGCATGACAAACAAATAGCTGAAACTGATTTGATCAGTACAAACTAATTATGGCATTGATGTCTAGGACACAATTAAACAAGAATCGTATATCCACACTTTCGAAGAGTGGGTACAAGGACAGATTTAATTCCAATCAAAGTCTACGAATCTAGTTTATTGGGCAAAGTGCCTAAAACACCTTTACTTGGTAAAAGTGTAAAAGCCACCTATCTGTTAGCCCTAGTTCACAGTGAAGCAAGTGGGCCCATGTCTAGCTAGGCTAGATATGGATATGAATATTTCGTGACCTTATGGATGTGGCATCGCGTTATGGTTATGTGTTTCTTTTGAAACACAAATCGGAAACTTTTACAGTTTCGACACGAAATAGACAAACAGATCGGCTGTAGTATTATAACATCACAGTAAGACCGTAATGAAAAATACTTAAGCAATAAGTTTTTTATATACTTGAAAGAGTAAAGTATTCTTTCAAATGATGACTCCTCCCGGAACACGTCAAAATGACGGTGTGTCCGAACTGGATAAACCAAATTCTGTTGGACATGATAATTAATCACGAGTCGCTCTGAGCTACCATTTCCTTCAACGGATACGCATAAACAGTACAAGAACTTATTTTGAATAAGGTTCCATAAAAATCTGTTTGACAGACTTCATATTAGATATGAACGGGAAAGAAACCGGGTTTCATATTCCTGATAATTTGGGAATGCTAGGCATATGTTTGGATGATACCAAACTAAAACCCAAATTGGATTAGTGTCAATTGTAGGTTATCCTAGGGATACATAGTATAGTACTTATACAACTCACAAGAGAACAATTAGATTGTTGCTCACCATGCGGTTTTCCTAAGAGAAATACCGATATGCAGTGGTAAGTGGGAGGATAGTAAAACTCGATGAAAATCGGAGTAATACTATTCCAGGCATCCATTCCTAATGGAACATAAATAGTTCATCAAGGATGAAACTATACCATAATCTTTGAATACACAAGAACCGCGTATGTCGAAGAGAGCCAGAAAACCAAGGGTATGGGTTTCTGATCTCACCTCATAAAGATGTTAATATTTCGAGGTATACCAACTGACTACGTATGAGGAAGTGATACAAGGTATCGACTCCCTAATTATGGCAAAGTGCCATGAGTCCGAAGTGGATCCCATGTATATCAACAAGTTTGGATACTAGTTATGTACCGCAAGGCATTGTGCATATTGGTACTATAAGTCTTCAAGGAAGACGTACATGGAAGGCAACATACCAACGTATAAAGCTAGGCTTTTAGCGGAAAGGTATCGTTATCAACATTGTGTTGATTATGATTCAACCTTTTACCTGTTGCCACGGTAAATCCATTTGGATAATGCTTGCTAATGCTGCATGTTTCATTAGTGAAATATGTCAGCTTAACGGGAAAATCGCTTTCCTGAAAAGGAAACCTTTTGGAGGATGTTCACAACATCTTTTCGGTTTTGTCGTACCAAAACCAGCAAACAAGGTTTGCAGGTTGTTCGATCCATGTTTGGATTGGAGCAAACATAGGTTCTTGGAATTATCGTTTTGACGTAATCATAATAGTTTATGATTTAATTCAAAACGAAAATGATTCTTGTGTATATAAGCAGGTTAGTGGGAGCGCACTGACAGTGGCTGTCCTATAAAATAATGATATTACATCATTTCTTGGAAATGATATTCCCATAATATAATCGGTGAAAGCTTGGCTTTCGAGATAATTCTCCGTGGAATTCTTGGGAGAAACAACCTTTATTCTAGGAATAAAGATCTTCTGGGAAAGATTTAAAGTTTTTGAAACTCTCTGATAAATCGTACATTGAAAAATGTACGTGACCTGGTGTCTCATACGCTTTGAGCATATGGATTCACAAACAGGCCAATTCGAGTGATAGTCACTGGATTGAAGTTAAGAACATCCGTTAGTATCTTAGAGAACTAAGGATGCTGTCTTAATCTGTGGAGATGGAGAACTTGAAGTGACTGGGATCACTACTGCAAGTTTCCTAAACCGATAAAACGACTATAAGTCGCAAACAGTACTATACAGTTTGAATAACGGAACAGTGAGCTGGAAATCTTCCAAGCAAGATACTGTTACTGTATAAACAATAAATGCGGGTTATTGCTGCAGCTGAAGTAGCAATAGAAGCCTTTTGGGTCGATAAATAAATCTAATTAGATTAGATATAGTTCTGTTAGCAGCTGAGCTAGGCGTCAGCACAGGCTAAAGAATTAATGGTCTCATCAACGATCCAGAGACATACTTCGATATTCATCTGATTTGTTCGGATCATGCATCTTGGCGATGTGATGATCGTATAAATCGCATCAGATGATAATCATACAAATCCGCTGACGAAAACCTTTTCTCAACAGTTTGAGCCAACCGTACATAGTTCGGGTGTAAGACACTCGAGTGACTGGCTATAGGCCAAGGGGAGAATGATATGAGAATGATATGAGACAATATCAATCCACGAAGGATAAATCATTAAACATCCCTAGTCAGAGCATTATCGAGATTGGACATCGATGAATGCGTAAAAGACTAGTATTACACTTGTACGCGTTGTGACGGCAAAACGGTATAGTTCTCATATATTTGGGTATAGGATGCTCATGCAAGTGTAATAGGAGGTTGTGTTTCGCCGATGGTACGAGAAACAGCTTTGCTCTGGATAAGACCCCCTCAGAATTCCATTGGTAGTATGACTATGTGTCTATAGAAATCTGAAATCAGGGTAGGTGTATTTGGTCTTAACCTGAGACTTGCACCGCTTATACTTGCGAAAATCATTATACTTTGGTTGCAGTCGTCCAGGGCTTTAACCGGTTCTGCGTACGCCAATGCTGGGTATATTGAGAATCGAAGTGTGTTGGGTGTGATGTCAAGACAGAAGTGTCACTCCAGTCATATGGAGTTGATGATTGCGCAGGGATACAGAACTGGTTCTCTATTTAAGGTTGCAACCGTCGGTAATAATATGACTTGGTCATGATTATCCGATATTAAAGAGACTAGTTGATCGTTATTCGATATATGTTTCGTACAGGGCAGACATTGTACCAGCCCCAGGCCTCGCATGTGATCATCCGATACTGGACAGAAATACGCAATACTATGTATACTACGCCTGATATAGATCCTTATTCCTGTAAGGATATTTCCGGAGAATTGGGTAGGCATGGCGCTTTGCTAGAGGCCAACCTTGTCTTGTAATTCGGTATAAACGTAGTACGAGGTACTTACGTGTTTGAATAGTCCGACGACCGAATTACTGCCAACATAACCAGGGATCTCATGGGTCGCTTCCCAAAGATTCACCGATGACGTATGACTCACACTTTAATTAATCTGGGATTAATAAGATGAGAGAAAAAATTAATCTTGGATTAATTACGGAGATGTTTTATCTGGGATAAAATATCATTAAAGAGAGATAACAATTAATTTGGAATTAATCGATTAATTAATATATTCGATATATTAAACGAAATTGGATTTCGACACGGAATTAAAAATAGATTTTAATTCGGGTGAACGAATTAATTTAGAATTAATTCGTTAGCGACGTGAATAGTGACTTCGCTAGGCGTAATCATTTAATTACATCGCAACGGAAAATTTGTTAATTTGGAATTAGCGAAACCGAGCCCGAGATTTTTTTCGAGCGTATTCGCATTTCGAATTCGAGTGAGGCACGCAAGTCAAATCAAGCGTCAAATCGCTAGTCGCATCAAGCGTCAAATCACTTGTCACTTTGAGTGATGTGACTTGACAACTTGAATGATGTGAATAGTGATGTGAGTGGTTGGAAAGCTTTTTTGAAAAGCTTGATTGAAATTTACAATTGTTTATTATTGTATATGTTTTATTTTGATTTTAAAAATAGAAGGTGTATTAGATACACCAATCCATCCAACAACTCACACTTCACTCATTTCTCTCCTTTTGCTCACGTTTTTGAGCAACAATTCATCTCTCTCTCTCGCCCATTTGAGGGCTATTTTCTTCTGGTCAAGGCAGTCACTGCCGAGAGTCAAGAAGAAATGGGAAGCAAGTGTAGTGATTTTTGTGGCAAAAATCACAAGAGCTAGCACTCCGAGAGACATGCGAAGGTGATAGAGAAGCCCACCCATGAGCCGGGAACCATTCGACGAAGCTTAGAGCTTGACGAATGACCATCATTCACGCCAAACCAGTGAGCTTGGACTACAGTTTGCCGTGACTGTGAGGAGCAGAATTTGAAGTTTTGTTGCCTACCGCGTCGCTCAACCGATCGATGTAAGTATTCCGCGACTTTCTTGATTGTATTCACACATGTTCATGCTTGATTTATGATCCTTGGGACCTTAGTAAACTCCAACACACATCATGTCAGTCGCAGTGTGTCGTGACATTAACAACCTCTGCAGCCTGGGCGTTAAAGGGAAATATCGCAATATCTTTTGAAGCACTTTCTTCCCCATACCACAGACTTTGTACCGACTTTCACCACATATCGGACAATATCCAAGTGATTCATACTCGGCACGAAATAATACACAATCATACTTACAAGCATGAATGGATTCATACCTCATTCCCAGATCACGTAACATTTTCATGGTGCAGTTGCAAAAGTGTCGCAACTGACATTGAGTTGTATCATGACGTTGTCATTCTCAGACAGTTCCTGGTCAAGGTTTACACTACTTGGTCAATATAGTAAACTCGTTGAGACTGGTATATGTCGTATACTGGAATATATGATTCCATTGGTTTCTCAATGTACCATAAGTCTTGGAGACTAGTATAGACGTGTAGGTATTTATAACGGATAAACATTGAACGACTCACCGAAGATTCTTAATGGATGGTACACCAACGTCAATAAGAATCTTGTCGGGTTGAGTAGCACTTGTGATTCTTCGACTTGAGATACCACTGTGGGCGCATGAGACATCTTCCACACTTAGATGGCAGTCACGTCACCGATCTATTTAGATCAGACCTCCGCTTGTTCGTTAGGTGTGGAAGATCCTTAGGGTGTCCTGTATGTATAGAGATAGGATCCATCAGTTCTGTGTATCAGAGCATAGGTAGTCCATATGATTAGAAATCAGATAAAAACTATGGGCCCGTGGTAAAATTTAGAAGCTAGTTCTAAATGTTCTTTTTTAAGATTGCTAATAGAATAGTCGACTGGATAATCCCTATAGAGATTTGACGTTTACATCTATATCTCTGGGATTTATCCGGATATCTGTGACGGAGGAATTATACATTGCCATGACCTCGACCTGTATGATTCAGCGAGTTTATCTGTGATCGTCATAATTTACGAGTTGATAAATTATGGATACGAAATTGGATTTCGTGACGGATATGCCTGAATCTAGAGAGTCTCACTAATGAAACATACTCTTAGAGCACTAGGGCAACATTTATAAATGATACTGATTATTTATAAGCTCATTTAAAGGTTAAACGCAAAATACTTGTGAAGGGACCCGATGGTCATTTCCTTAATTTTTGTGTATTTGCATTTAATAATGGATTAATTCAAATACACATTAATTAATTTTCAAATTGAGATATTTGACTAATATCATAATAATATATATGTATTAAATATTTAATGTAAATAATACATATATTTAATATATTTTTATTTAATTAATTGATTAATTATTTAATTGTTAAATGATTAAATTAATTAAAATATAAATATCTTAAGCTTATGATATTTGTTTTAATCACCAAGTTGCCATTGTTGACTAAGTTGAAAATATCATTAAAGTGTAATGATCATTATTTAACAAGTTGGCAAGTTGATTTTCAATAAAGTAAAAATTAGATATTTTGATATTTGGTATATACCAAATTCGGCCAAGGCCAAATTGAAGGGTATATATTGTTTTGTTTTTTACTAGGGTTTCATTATCTTCAACACTTTATCAAAACTCCATTAAAAGAAAGAAAAAGAAGCTAGAGAGAAAGAAAATGAAAAATCAAAGAAAGCTTGGATTTAAGTAAGTATTTCCAACTTGCTATTAGAGAGAAAAATGTTCCTCTTGTTCTTGGAAACATCTGTGATGTTCTTGAGTTTTTTATATTCTTTATTCTTTGTACTTTTGATGGTTGAAAGTTGATGAAGGTGTTATGCATGTATAAAGTTGGAAGAATGTTGCTAATGAAGTAGTAACATTCTTTTCATGGTTTTAAAACCTTGTTTCCATTCTAGAGTTATTGACCCACTCTTAAATGACCTAGAATTGTTCTATAGTTGTTTCATTGTGGTGAGTCTTGATTGTAATGGAAGAAACATGATTGAAATATTAATTTTAAATATTTTGGTTTAATTTGTCCAATTTAGTAAAAATTGAAAAATTAGGGTTTGAGACCATTTCCAATTTTGGGGTTTTCATTTATATGGTGTATTTGGATATTTATATGATGCATGTAAAATATTAGTTGAGATTGGATTTTGTTTTAATGTGTTTTGAACTTTGGAAATGCAAAATGCACATTAATCTTCTTCTTGGAGGCTCTCGGCCTTGGTGGCTAAATTTGTGTTTTTGTTGCAAATTGTATTTTGACATTTGGGACATGTTAGATTCATCTTAGAAATGATTTAGAATCATTCAAAATTGTTTTGAACAATTTCGGACTAAAATGAACAAAATGCAAACTATAGGGGTAATTCGGTAATTACACAAAAATTTGATTTCTTGTGTAATATTTCATAATTTGATAATTGGAAATTAAATAAATAAGATTATTTAATTAATCCGAGAAAAAGTTTTGAAATCAGAAAATTTTAATTTTCCACTGTTCCGCTGCGTTATCGGATATCCGCCCTATAAAACCGCTTCAAAATAGTATCAGAGCAAGTCTGATTCTAGGCCCCCTAATATGATTAGCCCTTTAATTCATGTTTAATCATGTTTTCTTGACTTTATACATGCATGTTATAATCTAATTTGATTAGATTTAGGGTGTGTATGACACTTAGCGGAAAATCCCTAATTAACAAGGTTTTATGTAATTATGTATTTGATGCATGTTATGTGGTCCGTCTTGTCGATATGGTTTATAAATATTTCTCCGTGACTACATCCGAGTCTGTACTCTGCTGTGTGAGGGTGTAGCTGATAGAGATTTACTTATACCATATGTATATCAGATAATAGATAAATTCAAGCGAAAGCGGAATCCTGAACGTGCCCTAGCTGTCAGGGTTACGCAAGTAACTTGAGTTTATCATTCACGAGTTTACCTTGGTACGTCTCCTTTTGGGCCTGCCTTAGCAGCGACAACGAAACGACCAGGACCGGAAACCCATGAGTCACTAGTGAGTGATTGACAAATGAGTTGTCTACCTGATGATATACGTAGGTGAGACCGTGCCTCTGCTGTGAGCTTAAATATATTCACGGGATCCACCTTTCACTATTCGTATTTAATTTAATTATTAAATCTTTGTATTCTGTTTGGGGATTACAGTATTGCATGATTTAGTGGGAGGGGTATTTTTAGATTAAAAATCCATGATCTAGTTTATGCTTATGATATTATATGAAACTGCATAAATTTCTGCTAACCGTTTTTCGTGATCTATATGATAGATTTGCGATGGCGGCACCATCCACAAATCAGTTTGCGCGTATGCTTGATGCAAACAAACTAAAAGGCACTGATAACTTCACCGATTGGGATCTGGATTTGAGGATTGTCTTCGATTTCGAGAGGTTGGGATATGTTCTTGAGGGTCCACTGCCCCTTGCTGTGGCAGAGGACGCTACACCGGAGGAACGCGAAGTCTTCCAAGCTTGGAAGGATGATGATTTAAGGGTTAAATTATACATCTTAAGTTCACTTTCACCGGGACTCAAGAAACAATATTATGGCATGTTAGATGCTTATACTATGATGACACGATTAAGACAATCGTTTGAGAACCAAGAACAAGTAGTTGTTCACAAAGTCGCAATGGAACTGTTCCATGCGTGATTGGATGAGGGGCAAGCTGTTAGCCCACATGTTCTTCATATGATCGATCAACTGAGGCAACATAATCTCATTATGAATGACATTCTCGGTAGGAGTGTCATTCTTGGTTCGCTCACAGCTTCCTATCGCCAGTTTGTGATGTATTTCACATGAACGGGATTATTTGTACCTACCAAGAGCTGCATAGGATGTTTCTCACGGCGGAAGAGGACCTCAAGAAGGGAGTACCCCGACTCGTCCTCCTTGACCTACTTCACTTTCTGCTTCTTCCCAGACTTAGCCAAGGGAAAGAAGAAGAAAGGGAAGAAGAATAAGGGTTTTGGTCCTCAACCACAGGCAAAGATAGCAAAGCCCAAGAGGGCTTCTGAAGACAAGTGTCATCACTGCAGCAAGGTCAGCAGTGGAAAAGAACTGTCCTGACTACTACATGCCTAGCTGAGGAGGGAGAGAGCATCTACATCAGGACATTTATTTTCCAGTTATTGATATATCTTTGGCTTGTGAAGCCGTTACATCCAACTGGATTTTAGATTATGCTTGTCCACTTCCATTTTGCAATTCATTGCAGGTGCTGAAGGAAAGTTGAAGACTGAAGCCTGGAGAGATGCAGTTGCGATTCGGGAGTGGAGACTCTCTGGATGCAATTGCAGTGGGAGTATGTGAGATCTCATTGCCGAATGGGACACTTTTGTTAAATGACTGTCATTTTGTACCCGGATGTGTAGCTAATATTATATCCTTTTTGTATTGGATACAGAAGGCTTTTTGTATAATATTAAGAAATGTTCCTTGTATTTATATGATAAAAAGTAATATTCAGATCCTTTGTTGTCCAAAACAGCATGGTCATTATACATTGCAAACTTCAAAAGATATTTTTAATACTGGAGTTAATAAAACGTTTATTACCTGTAATTAATAATACTAAACTTTGGCATATGCCGGCTGGGTCACATAGGCGTTAAACGCCTTACCTAATTGGTTAGGAATGGTTTGATACCAGATCTTACCATTGAATCATATCCAACTTGTGAATCATGTATTCAGGGTAAGATGACCAAAGCCCCATTTTCTTGGTGTTGGACACCCGCGCCGCTAACTTACTGGAACTCGTACATTCTGATGTATGTGGTCCGTTAAGTCAGACTGCTCACAGTGGTTATTCTGTTAGTGTTCTAGAACATGCCAAGGATCTAATAAGCATGAAAACATGTTCATAAATTCAATTTAAGTTACGGAATTACTTACATTGAGCGGATTTGAGCTTTTAAAATTTTGAGAAGAGATCTCCAAGATCCAAGCTTTAAGTGATGATTCCAACTCTTGAAGTGGTTTCCCTATCACCTTTGTTGATTTGTGAAGTGCTAGCTCCTTTGAAATTGCAACAAATCAAAGTGTAGAGAGGATGGCCATTCACGCCCATAGAGAGGTTTTTAGGGTTTCATTTTGTTCAAAAGTGGTCAAGTGGAGGGAAGTGAAGAGAGAGAGAAGGCTTTTGGTAAAATCCTTTTTACCCTTTTCACCTAAACTAGGTCTTGGGTAAATGGTTTTACCAAAACCATTACAAGTGGTTGGATGGTTGGGCTTGCATAAATTCCAACTACCCTCTCAACTACCACATGTGAAGTGGGCCCCACATTTGAATTCAAAATTCAAATGTCTCTACGAACATTTGCCGTGGCTCGGTTCCGTTAATCCGATTAAACGAACTTTCGTCGCTAAATAATTAAATCTATTTAATTAAATAATGATGCCTCGTAAATATATTCGAATGTCGTCTACGAATTAATTCTAAATTAATTCGCTCGTTCGCGCATTAAAGTCCAACTTTTATTTCGTAATGAAATTCAATTCATATTAATATATCTGATATATTAATTTTAGCCATGCGAATAAATTAAATAGAAAAATCAAATTTAACTATTAAATTTATTTACTGATTAATTCCAAATTAATCGCATTCTCTATCTTCCGAACACATATAATCCCAGATTAAATAATACCTCAATTAATCCCAGATTAATTTTCTCTCTCTTAATTAATCTCAGATTAATTATCTCTCTTAATTAATCCCAGATTAATTCTAATTAAATCAACTGTCATCGGTGAATCTTTGGGAAGCGACCCAAGAGATCCCTGGATATGTTGGTAGTAAATACGGTCATCGGATTATCCGAATACGTGCGTACCTCGTACCACGTGCTTATCGATTTACAAGACATGGTTGGCTTCTAGCAAAGCACCGTGCCTACCCAATTCTCCAGAAATATTCTTACTAGAATATATAATCTATGTCAGGCGTAGTATACGCAGTATTGCGTATTGCGATCCAGTATCGGATGTCACGTGCTAGGTCTGGGGTGGAATCGTGTCTGCTGCGTACGAAGCACATGTCGGATGTCTGGTAACTAGTCTCTATAATCGGATATACATGACCTAGTCATAACATCCCGATGACTGCAGTACTTAAGAGCACTAGTATCGTATCTTACGTGACATCATCTCCACTATGACTATAGTGATACTTCCATCTTGACATCACACCCAATACACTACGATTCTCAATATACCCAGCAGAGGCGTACACAGAACCGATTAAAGCCCTGGACGACCAAAACTAAAGTATACCGATTTTCGCAAGCATTAGCGGTGCAAGTCTTAGGTTAAGACCAAATACACATACCCTGATTTCGGACTTCCATAGACACATAGTCATACCACCAATAGAATTTTGAGGGGTCTATCCAGAGCGAAGCTATTTCCGTACCATCGGTAAAACACAACCTCCTTTTACACTTACATGAGTATCCTATACCCAAATATATGAGAACTATGTCGTTATGATCTCACATAACACGCACAAGTGTAATACTAGTCTATTCCGCATTATCGATGTCCAGTCTCGATAATACTACGACTAAGGATATTAATGATTAACCCGTCGTGGACTGATACTGTCTCATATATCTCAATCCGGAACTAATCATAAGGACCTCCTATCTTTATACATCTAGGTGATCAAATCAAAAATGATAAGAGTGCAATCCTTGTCACATAGTTATTTGTACACAAACACCATGATCTGTACAAATAGTGACGTTATGGGTCATAATGTCCAACATATTCGTACTTCGTTACCTTTACCGATGATTTGTCACGGTACGGTTATGTGTATTTGATCGACCATAAATCGGAAACCTTTAAAAAGTTTAAAGAATTCCGAAAATGAAGTAGAAAAACAAACTGGACAATTATTAAATGCCTTCGATCTGATCGAGGCAGTGAATATATGAGTGGTAAGTTCATGGAATTTATGAAGGAGAATGGGATTTTCTCAATATACTCCTCCAGGTTACTCCACAACACAATGGAGTGTATGAGAGGAGAAATCAGACTTTATTGGATATGGTCCGATCGATGTTGAGTTTCACAGATTTGCCCTATTATTATGGGGCTACTCTCTTTCAAAAGCTGCACATCTTTTGAATAAGATTTCCTTCAAAAGCTGTTCCTACGACACCGTATGAGATATGGTTCGGTATGATGACCAAATCTTAGTTACATTAAGGTTTGTGGTTGTCCTGCCTAAGTCATGGTGGCTAAGCAAGATAAGCTTTCGCCTCGGGGTAAAAGTTAGGTTTGTCGGATATCCTTCGAATACGAGGGGATATCTGTTCTATGATACCGAGCATCGAAATGTGTTTGTAGCTCGCTTCGCAAATTTCTAGAAGTAGAATTTTTATCAGAAGGTGGTAATCATAGACAGGTTGAACTTGATGAAGTCCAACCTGAAAACAACGAACCAACGGAGGAACCTAAAGTTCAAGTAGATGAAAGACTTTCAAACACACACACTCCGTAGGTCAGAAAGGGTATCTAGACCTCCTGAACGCTGTATTTGATACAAGAAAAGAGTCTAGATGTTCTCTTAATTGAAGAGACTGATCCTTTCACCTATAGAGAATCGATGTTGGACATCGACTCCGTGAAATGGCAAAGTGCCATGAAATCCGAGTTAGACTCAATGCATGAGAATCAAGTTTGGACTTGGTTCCGCTTCCCGATGTTGAGTTCTAATATAGGTCCCAAGATCACAAATCAAGCACAAAAACGCATGAATACATCAAAGGAATAAGGCGGAATACATACTCACATTGATTGGTTTGATGCTAGGAAGAACAAAACCCATTTTCCTCCTTGTTCAAGCTCGGTTTTGGCCTCCTTGGACTGCTGTCATGCTCGGTTTGGGCTGTCTTCCTCCTGAAAAATTCGGCCATTGAAGACCTCCATGGAAGCTCAAAGCTTCAAGGTTCAAAAGGAATTCCAAGCTCAAAAATTCGTTTCCCTATCACCTATGTATAACCCAAGGTGTGCTAGCACTTCTTCATCTTCCTTGCTACTCTCAAATTCGGTCATACCAGAATTTTGGAGAAGAAATCGGTTCCAAAACCGTGAAGGAGAGGAAAAAAAGAGAGGGGAGGAGATGCGTAAAAGAGAGAGTGGAGAGACAGGAGAGAAAAAAGAATGTAATTAGTTTTTATAATTTCTAAAATTAATAAAAACCATTTACCAATTCTTTTTACTTTCCATTAAATGCAAAAGTCAAAAAGTAAAAGCAAAAGTTGCTTTTCAACTTCTACATCAATCACTCAAATCAAGTGACAACATGTCACATCACTCAAAGTGACATTTGATTTGACGCTTGATGTGACTTGCGATTTGACGCTCGATTTGACTTGCGTGCCGTACTCGAATTCGAAATGCAAATGCGCTCGCAAATAATTCCGGGCTCGGGTTCTCTAATTCCAAATTAATGAATTTTCCGTTGCGTCGTAATTAAATGATTACGCCTAGCGAAATCACTATTCACATCGCTAACGAATTAATTCTAAATTAATTCGTTCGCCCGAATTAAAATCTAATTTCAATTCCGCGTCGAAATCTATTTCGTATAATATATCGAATATATTATTATATCGATTAATTCCAAATTAATCGTTATCTCTCTTTAATTAATATTTTATCCCAGATAAAATATCTCCGCAATTAATCCCAGATTAATTTCTCTCTCTTCTAATTAATCCTAGATTAATTAAGTGCGAGTTATACGTCATCGGTGAATCTTTGGAAGCGACCCATGAGATCTCCGGATATGTTGGCAGTAAATACGGTCGTCGGACTATCCGAACACGTAAGTACCTCGTACTACGTTTATACCAATTACAAGACAAGGTTGGCTTCTAGCAAAACGCCGTGCCTACCCAATTCTCCAGAAATATTCTTACAGGAATATATAGATCTGTATCAAGCGTAGTATACCGTAGTATTGTGTATATCAGCCCAGTATCGGATAGTCACGTGCTAGGGCTGGGGCTGGATAAGTGTCTGCCCCGTCTGAAGCACATGTCGGATGTCTGGTAACTAGTCTCTATAATCGGATATACATGACCTTATCATAATATCCCGATGGCCGGCCAACACTTAAGAGCACTAATACCGTATCCTGCGTGACATCATCTCCACTATGACTGGAGTGATACTTCCGTCTTGACATCACACCCAATACACTACGACTCTCTGATAAACCCAGAAGTGGTGTACGCAGAACCGGTTAAAGCCCTGTACCACCAAGACCAAAGTCTACCGATTATCGCAAGTATTAGCGATGCAAGTCTCAGGTTAAGACCATACACACCTACCCTGATGTCGGACTCCCATAGACACATAGTCATAATACCAATGGGATTCCGAGGGGTCTATCCAGAGCGAAGCTGTTTCCCGTACCATCGGTGAAACACAACCTCCTATCGCACTTGCATAAGTATCCGATACTTATATATATGAGAACTATGTCGTTGTGCCCTCACAATGCACACAAGTGCAATACTAGCCTATTCCGTATTATCGATGTCCAGTCTCGATAATACTCCGGCTAGGGATATTTAATGATTAATCCTTCGTGGACTGATACTGTCTCATATCATTCTCAATCCAGGAACTAATCATATGGACCTCTCTTCATTTATACATCTAAGGTGATCTAATCACAAATGATGAGAGTACAATCTCCTTTGTCACATAGTTAATTTGCTACAACAACACAATGATTTGTGCAAATAGTGACGCTATGGGTCATTTTGTCCAACAATCTCCCACTTGGCACATAGCCAGTCACTCAAGTGTCCTACACCTGAACTATGTACGGTTGGCTCAAACTTGAGAAATGCTTTCGTCAGCGGATTTACATGATTATCATCTTGATGCGATTTATTCGATCATCACATCGCCACGATATATGATCCGAATGAATCAAATGAGATCTAAGTATGTATCTGGATCGTTGATGAGACCATTAATTCTTTGCCTGTGCTGCCTTTCTGCTCTTATCCTTTGCTGATGAACCTAGCTCAGCTGCTAACAGAACTATATCTAATCTAATTAGATTTGTATCGACCCAAATGACTTCTAAGCAACAACCCGCATTTGTTGTTTATTCGGTAACAGTATCTTACTTGGAAGATTTCCAGCTCACTGTACCGTTATTCAAACTATATAGTACCGTTTGCGACTTTTAGTCGTCTTTATCGGTTATAGGAAACTTGCTGCAGTGACTCCAGTCACTTCAAGTTCTCCTTCTCCATAGACTAAGAAGCATCCTTAGTTCTATAAGATACTAATGGATGTTTTTAACATCAATCCAGTGACTATCACTCGGATTAGCCTGTTTGTGAATGCATATGCTCAAAGCGTATGATACACCAGGTCTTGTACATTTTTCAATGTACGGTTCTCTAGAGAGAGTATTTCGAAAGGCAAGCTTTCGTCGATATTTATTTCATGGGAATATCATTTCCAAGAAATGACGTATTATCATTATTTTATAGGACAGCCACTATCAGTGCGCTCACACTAACCTCCTTATATACACAAGAATTATTTTCGTTTTGAATTAAATCGTACACCATGATTATATCAAAACGATAATTCCAAGAACCTAATGCTTGCTTCAATCCAATCATGGATCGAATAACCTGCATTATCTAAATGGATTTACCGTGGCAACAGGTAAAAGGTTGAATCGTAATCAACACAATGTTGATAACGATACCTTTCCGTTTAAAAGCCTAGCTTTATACGCTGGTATGTTGCCATCCATGTATGTCTTCCTAGAAGACAATAGTACCAATAGGCACAATGCCTTGTGGTACATCAACTAGTATCCAAACTGGTTGATATACATGGAATCCATTTCGGATTACATGACACTTTGCCATAATTAGGGAGTTGATACCTTGTATCACTTCCTCATACGTAGTCAGTTAGTATTCCTCAATAAGATTCACATCTTTATGAGGTTAGATCAGAAAACCATACCCCAGGTTGTTTTCTGACTCTGTCCGACCTACGCGGTTCTTGTGTATTCGAAGATTAATGGTAATAGTCTCATCCTGGATGAACTATTCATGTTCTATTAAGATTCAGTGCCTTGAACAGTATTACTCTGATTTCCATCGAGTTATACTATACTCCCACTTACCACTGCATATCGGTATTCCTTTCAGGAAAACCGTATGGTGAGTAACAATCTAATTATTCTCTTGTGAGATGTATAAGTACAAGAAGAAGCGCGGGTCTGACGGTAAGGTTGAAACTTACAAGGCCCGACTGGTAGCAAAAGGTTACACGCAGCGACCTAGCGTCGACTACGATGAAAATTTTTCGCCAGTAGCAATGCCTAAGTCTATTCGGATTTTGCTTTCTATAGTTGTGTATCATGACTACGAGATTTGGCAAATGGATATCAAAACGGCTTTTCTGAATGGATTTCTTGATGAAGAAATCTATATGGAACAGCCGGAAGGGTTTGCATCCAGCGAAAACTCGGGTATGGTATGTAAGCTTAAGAAGTCCATTTATGGACTTAAACAAGCTTCACGAAGTTGGAATCTTCGATTCGACGAGATTATTAGATCATTTGGTTTTCTCAAGAATTCGGAAGAATCCTGTGTGTATCAGAAGGCCAGTGGGAGCATGGTCGTATTTTAGTCTTATATGTTGATGACATCCTAATCATTGGGAATGATTTAGGAATGTTACAAAGCGTCAAAGCGTACCTCTGTAAGAATTTCCATGAAGGACCTGGGAGAAGCTTCCTATGTTTTAGGGATAAAACTCTATAGAGATAGACAAAGGAGGCTGATTGGGTTATCCAATCAACGTACATAGATAAGATCTTGAAACGGTATAATTTTGGTAACTGTAAGACAGCAAACATACCGTTCAGACATGGGACAAACATAACCAACTTATGCTACGTGTTTGGGTAGCAAATGTATGCCATGTTATGTACAAGGCTTGATATCAGTTTCGCTGTTAGCGTAACTAGCAGATATCAGTCCAATCCAGGTCATGACCATTGGATGGCCATTAACATATACTCAAGTATCTTAAGGTACTAAGGATAATTAATAATTTATGGAGGAAACGAACGCAAGTTAAACGGGTATACGGATTCTGATTTCCATCGATCCCGATTAGAGAAAGTAAAAATCTACTCTGGATTCGTATTTACCCTTAACGGATGTCAGTTTGTTGGAAGAGTTCCAAACAGGGATCACAGCAGATTCCACCACTGAGGCGGAATATATTTACAGCTTCTGAAATTGCAAAAGAGGCTGTGTTGGGAAAAAAGAACTTCGAAACACATAATTGGGAGTTGTCCCTGTTAGACATTATGTCCCATAGCGTCACTGTTTGTAAATGATATTGTATTATTGTACAAAATTAACTATGTGATAATGAAATTGCCTTTTGCCGTTTTGTAATATTATTTACTTTGACTTATAAATGGCGAAAGTCCATATGATTAGTACCTAGACTGAGAATGATATGAGACAGTATCAGTCCCCAAAGGTTTAATCATTAAATATCCCTAGTCGTAGTATTATCGAGACTGGACATCGATAATGCGGAATAGACTAGTATTGCGCTTGTGCACGTTGTGAGGGCACGACGGCATAGTTCTCATATATTTAAGTATTGGATACTTATGCAAGTGCGATAGGAGGTTGTGTTTTACCGATGGTACGGAAAACAGCTTCGCTCTGGATAGACCCCGCGGAATCCCATTGGTAGTATGTCTACGTGTCTATGGGAGGCCGCATCAGGGTAGGTGTATATGGTCTTAACCTGAGACTTACATCGCTAGTACTTGCGACAATCGGTAAACTTTAGTTTTGGTGGTTGGGACCTTAACCGGTTCTGTGTACACCTCTTCTGGGTTTATCGAGAATCGTAGTGTACTGGATGTGATGTCAAGATGGAAGTATCGCTTCAGACATATGGAGGTGATGATCACGCAGGACACAGAACTAGTACTCTATAAAAGGTTGCAACCGTCGGGACAATATGACAAGGTCAGGATTGTCCGATTTAAAGAGACTAGTTGCTTGATGTCCGATATATGTTTCGTACGGGGCAGACACATCTCCAGCCCCAGGCCTAGCATGTGATCATCCGATACTGGATCGATGTACGCAATACTACGGTATACTACGCCTGATACAGATCTTATATTCCTATAAGAATATTTCTGGAGAATTGGGTAGGCATGGCGCTTTGCTAGAAGCCAACCTTGTCTTGTAAATCGGTAAAGACGTAGTACGAGGTACGTACGTGTTCGGATTATCCGACGACCGTATTTACTGCCAAAATATCCGGAGATCTCTTGGGTCGCTTCCTGAAGATTCACCTATGATATTTGATTCGGACTTAATTAATCTTGGATTAATTGCGGAGAAACTTTATCTTGGATAAAGTGCCTAATTTAGAGAGAGAGAACGATTAATTTGGAATTAATCGATAAAATTATTGTATTCGATATAATAATCGAAATTCGATTTCGACGCGAAATTAAAATTAGATTTTAATTCGGGCATACGAGTTAATTTAGAATTAATTCGTAAGCGACGTAAATAATAATTTCGCTAGGAGCGATTATTTATTTAAATCCGATTTAATTAACGTCGCGACGCTAGCTCGGTATTTCGGAAATATCGAACCCGAACGCGTGAGTGGACGTGGGCCCACTTTCATTGGGAACGTGTGGGGCCCACATGACACTTGTCATTATATGCATTATTTTATTGATAAGGCATTGCATGTTATAGTGTACAAAACACTCTAAGGCATTGCATGGTGATAGTGTGCATTACACTCAAAGGCTTGCATGGAGTTTGAGTGTTTGACACTCTAAGCCATTGCATGGTTTATGTCATAGATTTATTATTTATTAATAAAATTATAACATAAATATAAATTGATTTTTGGTAAAAAAAAGATCAATTAAACTTTACACAAAATCTCTCTTCTCTCTCAAATTGCCGAGAACTCCATTGACAAGGGCAAGGAAGATTTGATCTTCTATTTCTCCATTTTTGCTAGCACAAGCAAGGGATCAAAAGAGGTGATAGGGAAACCATCAAAGAGCTTGGAATACAAAGCTTGGAGCTTCAAGTCTTCTTCCTCCTCTTGGCCGAATCTTCCAACACTTGGAGCTTCCACCATTTGATCATCTTCTTCATCACATAGCTTTGTAAGTATGATTCCGCCATGCTTCAAGTCTTTTATATATATTCATTATAGTATTTCATGAATGCTTAATCTTTCCTTGGGACATATTATAGAAACCAACAATGGTATCATGGAGCCATGTTAAGCATGAAATACTTTAGGTTAAAATTTGACAAATTGGTTGAAGCATGTTCTTGTGAAATTTGATGAATAAGTATGCTTGCATGTATATAGAATGATATTACATGGAATCAATTTTATGAAAAATGCATTGGATGATTTTTCCCCAAAATTTGACCTTGGCCGAATGGGTGTGGTAAATTGATAAAAGCATGTTCTTGTGAAATTTGATGAATAAGTATGCTTGCATGTATATAGAATGATATTACATGGAATCAATTTTATGAAAAATGCATTGTGATTTTTCCCCAATATCTTCACCTTGGCCGAATGGCATGAAGAAATTGATATAAGCATGTTCTTGTGAATTTGATTAATAAGTATGCTTGCATGTATATAACATGATGTTATATGGAATCAATTTTATGAAAAATGCATTGGATGATTTTTCCCCATTAATTCATGCCTTGGCCGAATGTGTTGCTACTTGGAGTGGATTGGATTTTTTGTGTTTAAGATCATTGGATGACTTAGAACGTGTACGGAACGTAGATTAGTAATTCAATCGGATTGAAAAACAAATCGACACAAAAACTCACCTTGGCCGAATACATAAGACATGTAAAGGAGTTGATTTTTTGTTAAAATTAATGTTGGACATTTATTTTGAACAATACATGATTAATAAATTAAATGGGTATTTTTTGAAATATTTGGTTTAATATATTAATCTTGGTATTACACTTTAATTAATTGGACTTTAATGTTTGGAATATTAAAATTTAATTAATGGGCTTAATTGGTGAATTGGGCTTTTAATATTGTATTTGGGCATAATGGGCTTGGTTGGACCAAGTAGATTTGGGCCAAATGGATTGGATCCAATTTGGGCCTAAATCACTCCATTAAGTCCAAATATAATATAATGGGCTTTAATAATTTAATTGGGCCTTATGGGCTTGAAATTGGTTTTATGGCACTTAAGGGTGATTCCTTATTTGGGCTTGGTAATTGGGTATGACCCACATTGACCAAAGCCCAAGCCTTAATAAATCAATTGAAAGCCCATTTGACTTGAATTAAATTAAACATTGGATGTTAGTTGGGCTTTGAGACCCAATAGAATTGGATTTAGAATCTAAGTCTTTAAAGCACATTAAAAGTGTAAACATTTAATTTGGAATTAAATAATTGAATTAGTATTGAATACGAATTAAATTAGATTTAATTAGTAGTTCGATATAATTCGCGAATTCGTACCTATGTACTTATTCTCAATCGAGTTGGACTCGCGCAAAATCAAACCGTTGTTTGAACATTGGATGATCACTTTAACAAAGACTAATTAATTGGATTAGATTGGTTGTAAAAGCATGTCTTGTTTGAATATATATGTATGTGATGAATGAATAGTGTATATCGGATGGATATTAGAAGGGAAGGGTAATTTTAGAAATTATTGTAAATTTGGAATTTATAAATTGGACCTGCGTGTCCAGCCTTATCTCTTTATCTCTTTGTATTCTCTTCTCACCTAATTCCCCTCAATGTAAATGAGGTTTCTCTTATTGTATTATGTAATTGGGTAGAAGTAGAATAGTGCTAACGGGGAGAGGAAAGGGAGTGATTTGGTCTAGGAACAAGTTGTTTATATATCCATCCGCATATCACTATTACTTTACTTTACGCGCTTTATGATGTTTTAGAAGCATGCTAAGGGTGTATGATGATGAGACCTAACAAAGATAAATTAATTGGTTGCCAATTACGCAAAAATCCCTCAAACAATATTAAGCGATTTTCCTTCCGTTGAATGATTCTTTCTCAAGATCCGAATTGGCATTGGTTTGTTTGGCCAAAGTCAAGACCTTTGTCAATTGGATGTGTTTGAATCATGAGAATTTGTTCCACATCGGTGTCCTGTCCAAGTGTGATTTGTTGGCCAAAGTCAAGATCACTTCTTGTCCATCGACATTGATTACGAAATTTTCCTTGTCAATGGGTCCCGCTTAACTGGAATCATTAGGTTTGTTGTTGGCCAAAGCCAAGGCTTAGTTGATTCAGAGGAAATGGTTAGGAAAATGTATTAGATACATTGACATATGTATTAGATATATATTTCGGACTTGGATGTCCACCTACCGGATCTAGGAATTGGATGGGATCCAATTGATCTTCGAGATCTACCTAGTTAAATATCATACAACTTTTGGCCAAAGTCAAGGTTGTGTGTTATTTAACGGGATCCTAGCCCACTAGGAAATTCTATTTCCCGAGTTGTCTACAGAGGGTTAGAAACTTGAAGAAAATAGTGGGAGGCTATTATTGAATTTGCAATTTCATTCAGATATTTAGCCTTACGCGTCTTTCAAAATTATTTCGTCAATATTTTAAATAATTAGTTGGACTAATATATTGTTATTTTTATATGTAACAGTTTGACTGTACCCATAACATCGTTGACTTTATAGTTGGACTATAGTTGTCAAGATGATTGGCAAAGGTAATATCCGCGACATAATCATGGGCGATAATGTCTTCAAAGGGACAAACTTTGCCGACTGGGAAATGAACCTCAAGATAGTGCTTGGGGCTGAGAGGATACTGTATACATATTCAGAGACCTCTCCCGCCTAACCCACTGAGCCACTGGAGCTAGAGTTATGGAAAACTCATAGTGATGATTGTGACCAAGCTCAGTCAGTTATGCTAGCTGCAATGACTCAGCATTTCAGACGCCAGAATAGGGATTTGGATCCCTATAACATGATGGCAAGATTGCGTGATCTTCACCGCACCAATAAGCGGATGAAGAGGTACGAGCTAGTAAGGAAACTCTTCCGCTCCCGGATGACAGACGGCGCATCAGTTGAAGCCACGGGGCTCAAATGATGCCGATATTGATGAGTTGGCCAATATGGGAATAGTCTTGGAGGCTGATCTGACTATAGATATGATCTTGCAGTCACTTCCTGATACTTGGAAACAAATCATAGTCAACTACAAGTTGATGGATAGACGACACTCTTGGAGAGTTGTTGTCTGTGCTGAAGGAGTCCGAAAGGGAACTCCTAAAGGGGAGCAAGCGCGAGGCGCATTTTGCATTGACCTCTCATGCGCCAAAGGGTGGCCCCAAGGCAATTGGAGGTGCAAGGAAGAAGAAGTTCAAGAAGAAGGGTAAAGGCAAGTTGACAGTGGCTTCTAGGAAGCCAAAGGACAAATCTCGCGACATCTGCCTCAACTGCGGCAAGAGGGGTCACTGGAAACGTGACTGCCGAATGAGCATTGTGCAGAGGGAGGATATCAAGGCTGGCAAGGCCATTGCCTCTGGTATGTTTGTTATTGAGATAAATATGAATACTTCTAGTTTTAAAAATTGGATTTTTGATTCTGGTTGTGGTGCTCATATTTGTACTGATGTGCAGGATCTGCATGATAGCAGGGTGCTGGCATCAGGGGGATGGATCTACGGGTCGGAAACGGAACACCAGTTGCTGTTTTGGCCGTAGGGACTTTTGTTTTAGTACTGCCCTCAGGGCATGAACTTAAACTTTTGAACTGTTTTTTTGTGCCTAGTTTAACTAGGAATATTATATCTGTATCCTTGTTAACCCAGCAGGGTTACACTTTTGTATTCAGGAACACAGGTGTTTATTTATATAAAAATGATACAGAAATTTGCACAGCTGTTGCAAATAACGGTCTTTATATTTGAATATAAATGAATCTCCTAAAATGACAAACAAGGCTCAAAAGGAGTAATCTAAAAGATGAAGCTTATATGTGGCATTGTCGTCTAGGACACATCAACAAGACTCGCATATCCACACTTTCAAGAGTGGGTACTTGGACGAATTTGATCCCAATTCATATGACGTCTGCGAATCTTGTCTTTTAGGCAAAATGCCTAAATCACCTTTTAGCGGTAAAGGTGAACGTGCCACAGAACTGTTAGCTCTCGTTCATACTGACGTATGCGGGCCCATGTCTAGCCAGGCTAGAGGTGGATTTCACTACTTCGTAACCTTTACAGATGATGCATCTCGTTACGGTTATGTGTATCTTATGAGACACAAGTCGGAAACTTTTGAGAAATTCAAAGAGTTTTCGACACGAAGTGGAGAGCAAACAGGGATGAGTATCAAGACATTACGGTCAGACCGTGGTGGCGAATACTTAAGTTATGAGTTTCAAGATTACTTGAAAGAATATGGTATTCTTTCACAGTGGACTCCTCCTGGAACACCACAATTAAACGGTGTGTCCGAACGGAGAAACCGCACCTTGTTGGACATGGTGAGGTCAATGATGAGTCGCACTGAGCTACCAATATCCTTCTGGGGATACGCATTAAACAGTGCTATACTTATTTTGAATAAGGTACCGTCGAAGTCTGTTAACAGACCCCATATGAGATATGGACAGGAAGGAACCAGGTTTCTCTTTCCTAAGATTTGGGGATGCTGGGCATATGTTAAACGTTTGGAAGGCACCAAACTTGAACCCAAATCTGATAAATGCCTTTTCGTTGGATATCCTAGGGAAACCAAAGGATATTACTTCTATTACCCACAAGAGAACAAAGTATTTGTTGCTCTACATGCGGTTTTCCTTGAGAAGGAATTCCTAAATGCAGTGGTTAGTGGGAGGAAAGTAGAACTCGATGAAGATCGTAGTGATACTGTTCCTGGCAATGAATCAACGACGGAACAAGAACAGACCATCCGGGATGAGTCTGTACCACAAACTTCACATACACAAGGACCGCGTAGGTCGGAGAGAGTCAGAACAGTACCTGAGAGGTATGGGTTCCTGATCTCACCTCATATAGATATTAATCTTATTGAGGATAATGAGCCGGCTACGTATGAGGAAGCGATACAAAATATCGATTCCGCTTTATGGCAAGAAGCCATGAAGTCCGAGATGGATTCCATGTACGCCAACCAAGTTTGGACACTGGTTGATGCACCAGAAGGCGTAAAGCCTATTGGATGCAGATGGATCTTCAAGAAGAAGACCGACATGGATGGCAACGTACAAACGTACAAGGCTAGGCTTGTAGCGAAGGGGTATCGTCAACAATATGGTATTGATTATGACGAAACCTTCTCACCCGTTGCCATGATTAAATCCATTCGGATAATGCTTGCAATAGCTGCATATTTCGACTTCGAGATATGGGCAAATGGACGTTAAAACCGCTTTCCTTAACGGAAACCTTTTGGAGGATGTTTATATGCAACAGCTCGCCTGACGGTTTTATCGTACCTAGACTTGCAAACAAGGTTTGCAAGTTAAATCGATCCATTTATGGATTGAAGCAAGCATCACGGTCATGGAATCAGCGTTTTGATGAGATCATAAAGGAATATGATTTCGTGCAAAACGCAGATGACCCTTGTGTATACAAGAAGGTTAGTGGGAGAGCACTTACTTTTATTGTCCTTTATGTCGACGACGTATTGCTTATAGGCAATGACATTCCCATGCTAACGTCGGTGAAAGCTTGGCTTTCATTAAAATTCTCCATGAAAGATCTGGGAGAAGCAGCCTTTATTCTTGGAATAAAGATCTACAGGGATAGATCTAGAAAGCTGCTTGGACTCTCCCAGAGTACATACATTGATAAAGTGTTGAAGAGATTCAACATGGAACAATCCAAGAGGGGATTGGTTCCAATGGTACGTGGTACCTCTCTGTCTAAGGACATGTGTCCTAAGACTCAGGAAGAGAGAGACCACATGAGTCGGATACCGTTCGCCTCGGCAGTCGGATCGATCATGTATGCCATGATATGTACACGACCTGATGTCTCATATGCTTTGAGCATGTGCAGTCGCTATCAGGCCGATCCAGGTGAAGGTCACTGGATAGCAGTTAAGAATATCCTTAAGTATCTTAAACGAACTAAGGATGCTTTCTTAATTTATGGAGGTGGAGAACTTGCGGTATCTGGGTATATACCGATGCAAGTTTCCAAACCGACAAGGATGACTACAAGTCGCAATCCGGGTACATTTTTTGCTTGAATAACGGAGCAGTGAGCTGGAAATCTTCCAAGCAAGATACTGTTGCCGATTCAACAACAGAAGCGGAGTACATCGCTGCATCTGAAGCAGCAAAGGAGGCAGTTTGGATCCGAAAGTTCCTAATCGAATTAGGAGTAGTTCCGTTAGCAGCTGAGCCCGTTCCATTGTATTGTGACAATAACGGGGCTATAGCACAAGCTAAGGAACCAAGGTCTCATCAACGGTCCAAGCATGTTCTTCGACGTTATCATCTGATTCGGGAGATTATACATCGTGGCGATGTAAAAGTCGAGAAGGTCACATCAGATGACAACATTGCAGATCCGCTGACGAAAGCTGTTCTACAGCAAGTTTTTGAACGACACATACATAGTTCGGGTATTAGATGCTTGAGTGACTGGCTATAGGCCAAGTGGGAGATTGTTAGACATTATGTCCCATAGCGTCACTGTTTGTAAATGATATTGTATTATTGTACAAAATTAACTATGTGATAATGAAATTGCCTTTTGCCGTTTTGTAATATTATTTACTTTGACTTATAAATGGCGAAAGTCCATATGATTAGTACCTGGACTGAGAATGATATGAGACAGTATCAGTCCCCAAAGGTTTAATCATTAAATATCCCTAGTCGTAGTATTATCGAGACTGGACATCGATAATGCGGAATAGACTAGTATTGCGCTTGTGCACGTTGTGAAGGCACGACGGCATAGTTCTCATATATTTAAGTATTGGATACTTATGCAAGTGCGATAGGAGGTTGTGTTTTACCGATGGTACGGAAAACAGCTTCGCTCTGGATAGACCCCGCGGAATCCCATTGGTAGTATGTCTACGTGTCTATGGGAGGCCGCATCAGGGTAGGTGTATATGGTCTTAACCTGAGACTTACATCGCTAGTACTTGCGACAATCGGTAAACTTTAGTTTTGGTGGTTGGGGACCTTAACCGGTTCTGTGTACACCTCTTCTGGGTTTATCGAGAATCGTAGTGTACTGGATGTGATGTCAAGATGGAAGTATCGCTTCAGACATATGGAGGTGATGATCACGCAGGACACAGAACTAGTACTCTATAAAAGGTTGCAACCGTCGGGACAATATGACAAGGTCAGGATTGTCCGATTTAAAGAGACTAGTTGCTTGATGTCCGATATATGTTTCGTACGGGCAGACACATCTCCAGCCCCAGGCCTAGCATGTGATCATCCGATACTGGATCGATGTACGCAATACTACGGTATACTACGCCTGATACAGATCTTATATTCCTATAAGAATATTTCTGGAGAATTGGGTAGGCATGGCGCTTTGCTAGAAGCCAACCTTGTCTTGTAAATCGGTAAAGACGTAGTACGAGGTACGTACGTGTTCGGATTATCCGACGACCGTATTTACTGCCAAAATATCCCGAGATCTCTTGGGTCGCTTCCTGAAGATTCACCTATGATATTTGATTCGGACTTAATTAATCTTGGATTAATTGCGGAGAAACTTTATCTTGGATAAAGTGCCTAATTTAGAGAGAGAGAACGATTAATTTGGAATTAATCGATAAAATTATTGTATTCGATATAATAATCGAAATCGATTTCGACGCGAAATTAAAATTAGATTTTAATTCGGGCATACGAGTTAATTTAGAATTAATTCGTAAGCGACGTAAATAATAATTTCGCTAGGAGCGATTATTTATTTAAATCCGATTTAATTAACGTCGCGACGCTAGCTCGGTATTTCGGAAATATCGAACCCGAACGCGTGAGTGGACGTGGGCCCACTTTCATTGGGAACGTGTGGGGCCCACATGACACTTGTCATTATATGCATTATTTTATTGATAAGGCATTGCATGTTATAGTGTACAAAAACACTCTAAGGCATTGCATGGTGATAGTGTGCATTACACTCAAAGGCTTTGCATGGAGTTTGAGTGTTTGACACTCTAAGCCATTGCATGGTTTATGTCATAGATTTATTATTTATTTAATAAATTATAACATAAATATAAATTGATTTTTGGTAAAAAAAAGATCAATTAAGACTTTACACAAAATCTCTCTTCTCTCTCAAATTGCCGAGAACTCCATTGACAAGGGCAAGGAAGATTTGATCTTCTATTTCTCCATTTTTGCTAGCACAAGCAAGGGATCAAAAGAGGTGATAGGGAAACCATCAAAGAGCTTGGAATACAAGAGCTTGGAGCTTCAAGTCTTCTTCCTCCTCTTGGCCGAATCTTCCAACACTTGGAGCTTCCACCATTTGATCATCTTCTTCATCACATAGCTTTGTAAGTATGATTCCGCCATGCTTCAAGTCTTTTATATATATTCATTTATAGTATTTCATGAATGCTTAATCTTTCCTTGGGACATATAATAGAAACCAACAGTCCCAAGTATCAAGAATGTGATTCCGTTATACTGTGATAATACTGGAGCCATTGCACAAGCAAAGAACCGAGGGCGCATCAGAAGTCGAGCATTGGAACACAAGTACCCAATCATTCGAGAGATTATGTCGCGAGGGGATATTATCGTGTGCAAGGTACCGAGTGAAGATAATGTAGCAGACCCGCTGACGAAGGCCATACCTCCGAAGTTGTTTTGATAAACACGTGGAGTCGATGGGTATTAGATACAATCGTTTTGGCACTAGAGCAAGTGGGAGTTTTTGGTTGGTTGGTGCTCAGAGCGCCAATTCCCGGTTGTATTTTCTTTATGAATACTTCTGTAAAATGTTTATTATTTTGAATAATATATGCAGTTTCTATAATGTAATGTATCTATAATATGGTAAAGACGTAAAGACCTTAGAATGACTAGTCATGGTGCAGTTGGAAAAGCGTCGCAACTGACATTGAGTTGTATCATGACGTTGTCCATTCTCAGACAATTCCTGGTCAAGGTTTACACTACTTGGGTCAGTATAGTAAACCCGTTGAGACTGTATATGTCGTATACTAGAATATATGATTCAAATGGTTTCTCAATGAACCATAAGTCTTGGAGACTAGTATAGACGTGTAGGTGTTTATAACGGATAAACACTGAACGACTCACCGAAGATTCTTAATGGATGGTACACCAACGTCAATAAAAATCTTGTCGGGTTGAGTAGCACTTATGATTCTTCGACTTGAGCTACCACTATGGGCGCATGAGACATCTTCCACACTTAGATGGCAGTCACGTCACCGATCTATTTAGATCAGACCTCCACATATTCGTTGGGTGTGGATAGATCCTCAGGGTGTCCTGTGTGTATCGAGATAGGATCCGTCAGTTCTGTGTATCAGAGCATAGGTAGTCCATATGATTAGCAATCAGATAAAAACCATGGGCCCGTGGTACAATTTAGAAGTTAGTTCTAAATGTTCTTTTTTAAGATTGCTAAGAGAATCGACTGGATAATCCCTATAGAGATTTGACGTTTACATCTTATCTCTGGGATTTATCCGGATACTTGTGACGGAAGAATTATACATTTGCCCATGACCTCGACCTGTATGATTCAGCGAGTTTATCTGTGATCGTCATAATTTACGGGTGGATAAATTATGGACACGAAAAATGGATTTCGTGACGGATATGCCTGAATCTAGAGAGTCTCACAAATGAAACATACTCATAGAGCACTAGGGAAACATTTATAAATGATCTGATTATTTATAAAGTCGTTTAAAGGTTAAACGCTACTTGTGAAGGACTCGATGGTCATTTCCTTAATTTTTGTGTATTTGCATTTAATAATGGATTAATTCAAATACACATAATTAATTCTCAATTGAGATATTTGACTAATATCAATAATAATATATATGTATTAATATTTAATGTAAATATAATACATATATTTAATATATTTGTATTTAATTAATTGATTATTATTTAATTGTTAATGATTAAATTAATTAAAATATAAATATCTTAAGCTTATGATATTTGTTTTTTGACCAAGTTGCCTTGTTGACTAAGTTGAAATATCATTAAAGTGTAATGATCATTATTTAACAAGTTGGCAAGTTGATTTTAAATAAAGCAAAAATTAGATATTTTGTTATTTGGGTATACCAAATTCGGCCAAGGCCAAATTGAAGGGTATATATTGTTTTGTTTTTATTAGGGTTTCATTATCTTCAACACTTTATCCAAAACTCCATTAAAAGAAAGAAAAGAAGCGAGAGAAAGAAAAGGAAAAATCAAGAAAGCTTGGATTTAAGTAAGTATTTCCAACTTGCTATTAGAGATAATAATATTCCTCTTGTTCTTGGCAACATCTTGTGATGTTCTTGAGTTTTTTTTATTATTTATTCTTTTTACTTTTGATGGTTGAAAGTTTGATGAAGGTGTAATGCATGTATGAAGTTGGAAGAATGTTGCTAATGAAGTAGTAAACATTCTTTTCATGGTTTTAAAAACCTTGTTGCCATTCTAGAGTTATTGACCCACTCTTAAATGACCTAGAATTATTCTATAGTTGTTTCATTGTGGTGAGGCTTGATTTAATGGAAGAAACATGATTGAAACATTGGATTTAACTAATTTGGTTTAATTTGTCCAATTTGGTAAAAATGAAAAATTAGGGTTTGAGACCATTTCCAAATTTGGGGCTTTTCATTTATATGGTGTATTTGGATGTGTATATGATGCATGTAAAATATGGGGTTGATTGGATTGGTGTTTTAATGTGTTTTGAACTTTGGAAGTGCAAAATGCACATTAATCTTCTTCTTGGAGGCTCTCGGCTTGGAGGCTCTCGGCCTTGGTGGCTAAATTTGTGTTTTTGTTGCAAATTGTATTTTGAAATTTGGGACATGTTAGATTCATCTTAGAAATGATTTAGAATCATTCAAAAATTGTTTTGAACAATTTCAGACTAAAATGAACAAAATGTAAAGTATAGGGGTAATTCGGTAATTACACAAAATTTGATTTCTTGTGTAATATTTCATAATTTGATAATTGGACAATTTAATAAGTAAGTTTATTTAATTAATCCTAGAAAAAGTTTTGAAATCGGAAAAGTTTGTTTTCCACATTCTGTTGCGTCACCGGATACCGCCCAATAAAAATCCATTCAAAATGGTATCATAGCAAGTCTGATTCTAGGCCCCCTAATATGATTAGCCCTTTAATTCAATGTTTAATAATGTTTTTTGACTTTATACATGCATGTTATAATCTAATTTGATTAGATTTAGGGTGTATGACACTTAGCCGAAAATCCCTAATTAATAAGGTTAATGTAATTATGTATTTGATGCATGTTATGTGGTCCGTCTTGTCGATACGGTTTATAAATATTTCTCTGTGACTACATCTGAGACCATGCCTCTACTGTGAGGGTGTAGCCGATAGAGATTTATTATACCAGATGTATATCAGATACTAGATAAATTCAAGCGAAAGCGGAATCCTGAACGTGCCTTAGCTGTTAGGGTTACGCAAGTAACTTGAGTTTATCATTGATGAGTTTAAACTTTGGTAATTCCTTGTGGGCCTGCCTTAGTAGCGACAACGAGAAACGACCAGGACCGGAAACCCATGAGTCACTAGTGAGTGATTGACAAATGAGTTGTCTATCTGATGAATATACGTAGGCGAGACCGTTCCTCTGTGTGAGCTGAAAAATATTCACGGGATCCACTTTTCACTATTTGTATTTAATTTAATTATTAAATCTTTGTACTCAGTTTGGGGATTACAATATTGCATGATTTAGTGGGAGGGGCATTTTTAGATTAAAAATCCATGATCTAGTTTATACTTATGATATTATATAAACTGCTTAAATTTCTGCTAACCGTTTTGTGATCTATATGATAGATTTGCGATGGTGGCACCATCCACAAATCAGTTTGCGCGTATGCTTGATGCGAACAAATTAAAAGGCGCTGATAACTTCACCGATTGGGATCTGGATGAGGATTGTCCTCGATTTCGAGAGGTTGGGATATGTTCTTGATGATCCACTGCCCCTTGCTGTGGCAAAGGAAGCTACACCAGACGAACGCGAAGTCTTCCAAGGGTTAAATCATACATCTTAAGTTCGCTTTCACCGAGACTCAAGAAACAATATTATGGCATGTCAGATGCTTATACTATGATGATACGATTAAGACAATCGTTTGAGAACCAAGAACAAAAATAGTTGTTCACAAGGTCGCAATGAAACTGTTCCATGCGCGATTGGATGAGCGGCAAGCTGTTAGCCCAAATGTTCTTCAGATGATCGATTTGATCGATTAACTGAGGCAACATAATCTCATTCTAATGACATTCTCGGTAAGAGTGTCATTCTTGGTTCGCTCCCAGCTTCATATCGCCAGTTTGTGATGTATTTCAACACGAACTGGATTATTTGTACCTACCAAGAGCTGCATAGGATGTTGCTCATGGCGGAAGATGGACCTTAAGTAGGGAGTACCGACTCGCCCTCCTAGACCTACTTCACTTTCTGCTTCTTCCCAGACTTGGTCAAAGGAAAGAAGAAGAAAGGAGAAGAAGAAGGGTTTTGGTCCTCAACCACAGGAAAAGATAACAAAGCCCAAGAGGGCTTCTGAAGACAAGTTCATCACTGCAACAAAGTCGGCACTGGAAAAGGAACTGTCCTGACTAAGCCCAACTAAGGAGGGAGATAGCATCTGCATCAGGTACATTTATTTTTCCAGTTATTGATATATCTTTGGTGTGAAGCGTTTACATCCAACTGGATTTTAGATTCTGCTTGTCCTATTCACATTTGCAATTCGTTGCAGGTGGTGATGGAAAGTAGAAGACTGAAGCCTGGAGAGATGCAGTTGTGATTCGAGAGTGGAGACTCTCTGGATGCAGTTGGCAGTGGGAGTATGCGAGATCTCATTACCGAATGGGACACTTTTGTTAAATGACTGTCATTTTGTGCCTGGATGTGTAGCTAATATTATATCACTTTTTGTATTGGATACAGAAGGCTTTTGTATTAATATTAAGAACTGTTCTTTGTATTATATGATAAAAGTAATATTCATATCCTTTGTTGTCCAAACCAGCATGGTCATTATACATTGCAAACTTCAAAAGATATTTTAAATACTGGAGTTAATAAATGTAGTTTACCTGTAATTAATAATACTGAACTTGGCATATGCGGCTAGGTCACATAGGTGTTAAACGCCTTACCCAATTGGTTAGGAATGGTTGATACCAGATCTTACCATGAATCCTATCCAACTTGTGAATCTTGTATTCAGGGTAAGATGACCAAAGCCCAATTTTCTGGTGTTGGACACCGCGCCACTAACTTACTGGAACTCGTACATTCTGATGTATGTGGTCCACTAAGTCAGACTGCTCACACTGGTTATTCATACTTCGTTACCTTACCGATGATTTGTCACGATACGGTTATGTGTATTTGATGCGACATAAATCGGAAAACCTTTGAAAAGTTCAAAGAGTTCCGAAATGAAGTAGAAAAACAAACTGGTCAATATATTAAATGCCTTCGATCTAATCGAGGCAGGGTGAATATATGAGTGGTGGGTTCATGGATTATATGAAAGAGAATGGGATTCTCGCTCAAATATCCTCCAAGTACTCCACAGCATAATGGAGTATCTGAGAGAGGAGAAATCGGACTTTATTAGATATGGTCCGATCGATGTTGAGTTTCACAGATTTATCCTATTACTTATGGGGCTACTCTCTTTTAACAGATGCACATCTTTTGAAGACATCTTTTGAATAAGATTCCTTCAAAAGCTGTTCCTATGACTCCGTATGAGATATGGTTCGGTAGGAGACCAAATCTTAGTTACATTAAGGTTTGGGGTTGTCATGCCTATGTCAGGGTGACCCAGCAAGATAAGCTTTCACCTCGAGGGCAAAAGTTTAGGTTTGTCGGATATCCTTCGAATACGAAGGGATATCTGTTATATGATACCGAGCATCAAAATGTGTTCGTAGCTCGCTTCGTAAAATTTCTAAAAGTAGAATTTTTGTCAAAATGTGGTAATCATAGACATGTGAACTTGATGAAGTCCAACCTGAAAACAACGAACCAACGGAGGAACCTGAAGTTCAAGTAGATGAAGGACCTTCAACACACAACACTCCGTAGGTCAGAAAGGGTATCTAGACCTCCTGAACGCTTGTATTTGATACAAGAAAAGAGTCTAGATGTTCTCTTAGTTGAAGAGACTGATCCTTTCACCTATAGAGAATCGATGTTGGACATCGACTCCGTGAAATGGCAAAGTGCCATGAAATCCGAGTTAGACTCAATGCATGAGAATCAAGTTTGGGACTTGGTTCCGCTTCCGGAAGGAATTGTTCCTATCGGTTGTAAATGGGTTTACAAGAGGAAGTGCGGGCCTGACGGTAAGGTTGAAACTTACAAGGCCCGACTGGTAGCAAAAGGTTACACGCAACGACCTGGCGTCGACTACGATGAAACATTTTCGCCAGTAGCAATGCTTAAGTCTATTCAGATTTTTCTTTCTATAGCTGCGTATCATGACTACGAGATTTGGAAAATGGATGTCAAAACGACTTTTCTGAATGGATTTCTTGATGAAGAAATCTATATGGAACAGCCAGAAGGTTTTGCATCCAGCGAAAAACTCGGGTATGGTATGTAAGCTTAAAAAGTCCATTTATGGACTTAAACAAGCTTCACGAAGTTGGAATCTTCGATTCGATGAGATTATTAGATCGTCTGGTTTTCTCAAGAATTCGGAAGAATCCTATGTGTATCAGAAAGCCAGTGGGAGCATGGTCGTATTTTTAGTCCTATATGTTGATGACATCCTAATCATTGGGAATGATTTAGGAATGTTACAAAGAGTCAAAGCGTACCTCTGTAAGAATTTCTCCATGAAGGACCTGGGAGAAGCTTCCTATGTTTTAGGGATAAAACTCTATAGAGATAGACAAATGAGGCTGATTGGGTTATCCCAATCAACGTACATAGATAAGATCTTGGAACGGTATAATTTTGGTAACTGTAAGACAGAAAACATACCGTTCAGACATGAGATTCATCTTTCTAAGAAGATGAGTCCACAAACAGAAGATGAGAATGTTAGAATGTCTAACCAACATTATGCTTCGTGTTTGGGTAGCATAATGTATGCCATGTTATGTACAAGGCCTGATACCAGTTTTGCTGTTAGCGTAACAACCATATCAGTCCAATCCAGGTAATGACCATTGGATGGCATTAACATATCCTCAAGTATCTTAAAGGTACTAAGGATAAATTAATAATTTATGGAGGAGGAAACGAACTGCAAGTTAACAGGTACGGATTCCGATTTCCAATCGGATCCCGATGATAGAAAGTCTACATCTGGATTCGTATTTACCCTTAACGGAGGTGCAGTTTGTTGGAAGAGTTCCAAACAGGGATCAACAGCAGATTCCACCACTGAGGCGGAATATATTATAGCTTCTGAAGCTGCAAAAGAGGCTGTGTGGATAAAGAACTTTGTCACAGAATTGGGAGTTGTCCCAAGTATCGAGAATGTGATTCAGTTATACTGTGATAATACTGGAGCCATTGCGCAAGCAAAGGAACCGAGGGCACATCAGAAGTCGAAGCATGTGGAACGCAAGTACCACATCATTCGAGAGATTGTGTTCACGAGGGGATATTGTCATGTGCAAGGTACCGAGTGAAGATAATGTAGCAGACCCGTGACGAAGGCCATACCTCCGAAGTTGTTTGATAAACACGTGGAGTCGATGGGTATTAGAAACAATCGTTTTTTGCACTAGAGCAAGTGAGAGTTTTTGTTGGGGTTGGTGCTCAGAGCGCCAATTCCCGGTTGTATTTCCTTATGAATACTTCTGTAAAACGCGCTATTATTTTGAATAATATATGCAGTTTCTATAATATAATTTATCTTTTTTAATAGGTAAAGACCTTAGAATGACTAGTCATGGTGCAGTTGCAAAAGCGTCGCAACTGACATTGAGTTGTATCATGACGTTGTCATTCTCAGACATTTCATGGTCAAGGTTTACACTACTTGGTCAGTATAGTAAACCCGTTGAGACCGATACATGTCGTATATTGGATATATGATTCCAATGGTTTCTCAATGAACCATAAGTCTTGGAGACTAGTGTAGACGTGTAGGTGTTTATAGCGGATAAACACTGAACGACTCACAAAGATTCTTAATGGATGTGTACACCAACGTCAATAAGAATCTTATCGGGTTGAGTAGCACTTGTGATTCTTCGACTTGAGATACCACTGTGGGCGCATGAGACATCTTCTACACTTAGATGGCAGTCACGTCACCGATCTATTAAGATCATACCTTCGCCTGTTCGTTGGGTGTAGATAGATCCTCAGGGTGTCCTGTGTGTGTCGAGATAGGATCCGTCAGTTCTGTGTATCAGAGCATAGATAGTCCATATAATTAGCAATCAGATAAAAACCATGGGCCTGTGGTACAATTTAGAAGTTAGTTCTAAATGTTCTTCTTTAAGATGGCTAATAGAATAGTCGACTGGATAATCCCTATAGAGATTTGACGTTTACATCTATATCTCTGGGATTTATCCGGATACCTGTGACGAGAGGAATTATACATTGCCATGACCTCGAATTATATGATTCAGAGAGTTTATTTTGATCGTCATAATTTACGGGTGGATAAATTATGGACACGAAATTGGATTTCGTGACGGATATGCCTGAATCTAGAGAGTCTCACTAATGAAACATACTCGTAGAGCACTAGGGCAACATTTATAAATGATACTGATTATTTATAAAGTCGTTTAAAGGTTAAACGCAAAATACTTGTGAAGGGACCCGATGGTCATTTCCTTAATTTTGGTGTATTTTCATTTAATATAATGGATTAATTCAAATACACATTAATTAATTGTCAAATTGAGATATTTGACGAATATCATAAAAATATACATGTATTAAATATTTAATGTAAATATAATACATATATTTAATATATTTGTATTTAATTAATTAATTAATTATTTAATTGTTAAATGATTAAATTAATTAAAATATAACTATCTTAAGCTTATGATATTTGTTTTAATGACCAAGTTGCAATTGTTGAATAAGTTGAAAATATCATTAAGTGTAATGATCATTATTTAACAAGTTGGCAAGTTGATTTTCAATAAGCAAAAATTAGATATTTTGATATTTAGTATATACCAAATTCGGCCAAGGCCAAATTGAAGGGTATATATTTTTTTTTTTATTAGGGTTTCATTTTCTTCAACACTTTATCAAAACTCCATTAAAAGAAAGAAAAAGAAGCTAGAGAGAAAGAAAAGGAAAAATCAAAGAAAGCTTGGATTTAAGTAAGTATTTCCAACTTGCTATTAGAGAGAAAAATGTTCCTATTGTTCTTGGCAATATCTTGTGATGTTCTTGAGTTTTTCTATTCTTTATTCTTTGTACTTTTGATGGTTGAAATTATGATGAAGGTGGAATGCATGTATGAAGTTGGAAGAATGTTGCTAATGAAGTAGTAAACATTCTTTTATGGTTTTAAAACCTTGTTGCCATTCTAGAGTTATTGACCCACTCTTAAATGACCTAAAATTGTTCTATAGTTGTTTCATTGTGGTGAGGCTTGATTTTAATGGAAGAAACATGATTGAAACATTGGATTTAACTAATTTGGTCTAATTTGTCCAATTTGGTAAAAATTGGAAAATTAGGGTTTGAGACCATTTCCAAATTTGGGTCTTTTCATTTATATGGTGTATTTGGATGTGTAAATGATCATGTAAAAATATTGGGTTGATTGGATTTTCTTTTAATGTGTTTTGAAATTGGGCAGTGCAAAATGCACATTAATCTTCTTCTTGGAGGCTCTCGGCCTTGGTGGCTAAATTTTGTTTTTTGTTGCAAATTATATTTTGACATTTGGGACATGTTAGATTCATCTTAGAAATGATTTAGAATCATTCAAAAATTATTTTAACAATTTCGGACTAAAATGAACAAAATGCAAAGTATAGGGGTAATTCGGTAATTTCATAAAAATTTGATTTCTTGTGTAATATTTCATAATTTGATAATTGGACAATTAAATAAATAAGTTTATTTAATTAATCCGAGAAAAATTTTTTGAAATCGGAAAATTTTGTTTTCTACTATTCCGCTGCGTTACCGGATATCCGCCCTAAAAACCCCTTCAGTAATGACGTAACTTTCGAGAAGCCCATATCACCGCCAAACAAATCTTTTCCACCTTTAGATAGCGGGCTTCATACGGAAGCATCTTCTTACTGAGGTAGTAGACTGCATGTTTCAACCCTCTCTCATCTGTCTGTACCATCATCGTCCTCAACGCTTCGGGTTCTATGGCAAAATACAACACCAAGGGTTTGCCCGGCCTTGGAGGTTTCAGGACGGGCGGTTTAACCAAGTATTCCTTGATTTTTTCAAAAGCTTCTTGACGTTGCATATTCCACTCCACAGGCTGGTCATTCCTCAATAGCTTGAAGATGGGCTCACATATTAATGTTAGCTTGGCAATGAATCTACTGATATACTGGATTTTCCTGAGAAAAGCTCTAACTTCCTTTTCTGTCTTCGGTGCAGGCATCTCGAAAATTGCCTTGATCTTTTCAGGGTCCACTTCTATCCCTCCCATTCCTACCGTATGCCCTAACAGCTTTCCAGATGTTACCCCAAACACACTTTTTGGGGTTGAGCCGGAGATTGTACTTATCAACCATTTGAAGGAATTTCTCCAGCGCTTCTATATGTCCGTCCCTCATTTCTGATTTAACCATCATGTCATCCACGTATACCTCAATCTCTTTGTGCATTAAGTCATGGAATAATATAGTGGCCATTCGTTGATAAGTGGCTCCCGCATTCTTAAGTCCAAACGAAATCACCTTATAACAAAGTACACCACTCAGTGATGAAGACAGTCTTATGCTTGTCTTCTTTGGTCATGAAGACCTGGTTATATCCTGAGAATCCATCCACGAACGAGTAAATAGCAGATAAAGCCGCGCTATCAACCAACACGTCTATATGGGGTAGGGAAAATCATCTTTTGGGCAAGCTTTGTTGAGGTCCCTATAATCCACGCACATTATGACCTTTCCATCATTTTTCGGTACCGGCACAATGTTGGCTAACCACTCGGGGTACTTCACCACCTCTAAGAACCCCATATCTATCTGCTTCTTGACTTCTTCCCTAACCTTTTCGGCCCATTCTGGCCTCATTCTTCAGAGCTTCTATTTTACTGGTCGCATGTTCGGATAAGTCGGTATCATGTGATGGGCAATACCCTTGTCCACTCCTGGCATGTCTTCATAGGTCCAGACGAATATTTTTGCATATTTTACTAATATTCTCTCTATTCTTTCCGTTCATTAGAGGTAACCTCACTTGCAATTGAAATTTCCTTGGGGTTTTCACATGTACCAAGATTAAATGCATTTGTCTTTGTTGAGTTAATGTCAAATATGCTCATGTCATGCATGTTATGACACAGACTAACAGGAAAAGACTCGAACAAGTAAGTAAAATCAATATCTTTATAAATAAATACAGGATTACAATTAAATAGGTCAGGAAAATAAACATCTTTGTAATCTGCAATCTTGTCTTCTTCCATCTTTTTGCTTTCTTCGAGCGTCAGATTCTCCAACTGCAGTAGTTCTTCTTCCCATTTATCTTCCTCTTTTGTAACTTCCTCTTCCTGTGGTTCTTTGCCCACCATATCCTTGAAGATCTCGAATCCTGGTACTATGATCCCATTGGCTTCTACGGGTTTAGGCTCTCTTTGATACCCTGTGGCTTTAACAAATCATTCAATCAGCTTCATCCCTTTTACCTCCTCTTCGTCACTGCTCGAGAAGTTTCCCAGAAATCTTTCCCCTGCTCTGTTTCATCTTCACTACTGCTGTCTCATATCCCAATGCAAGAAGCTTGATGGTTGAGAGTTTGGAGGACAAATATTTCGGGCAGGCCGGTGTTGATCATGTAGGTGGTTGGTGGAACAGAGTGGTAGTTGGGTAGATGGTTTTTATGTGTGTTGGGTTGTTCTTTTCCGGGTCGGATATCTTATAGGTGTCAATGAGGTTTTGGATCTCATGCCTAAGACGGGTGCTGTTGTCAGTTTCGTGGCATTTTTGCTGATGGAAGTGACAGTATAGGTTTAGGTTGAAGTGGTGTGGCTCAGGGTTTAGAAGCGGTTTATGTTTTAAGGGTTTTAGGAGTCCCTGCCTCTTTAGCTTTTCAAACACCTGTGACAAAGGTCTACTAAAATTATAGAATCGCATGTTTCTGATGGCGGTGACTTCAGCAGGAGCAAGCTTGGTCCCTGAAGGCCCCCCAATGGTCTTTCTATTTTGGCCATAAAACTTTCTGTTCTCGGCTTCCTCTTCCTCGATATCCATGACAGTTTCTCTTAACTGTCGAAAGTGGGTAATCATGGAGGTCATCTTTCTTAGGTTGTTATAAATGGAGGGCTTGGTTCCCTTAATGATCATCTTAATTTGGTCATTCTCCGATGTCCGTGTCTGCATCTTTAGGAGCTGGCTTCTCCAGCGATCCAAATAATCTTTGAAGGTCTCTTATAGCCTCCATTTGGTGTTTTCTAGGTCACAGAGCGACAAGTCTATCTCCATGTCCGTGACATATTGGTTCAAAAAGTCCTCCGCTAATGCCCTCCAGTCATCCCTTACCTTTTTCTCTAGGCCATGATACTATACTACGGGCGCCTCTTCCAGTGACATCTCAAACATCTTCTACACCTGGCGCTTCGAAAAACCCACTGAACTCATCACTGAAACATACTGTCGAATGTGGACCCTATGATCTTCGTTTCCGTTGAACTTGGCCATGTTAGACATCTTAAACTAGGGAGGCAGTTGTTATTCGAAAGTCATCGCATCATAGTCTAATAGATCTTCATGTTTCCCTTTCATCTTGCGGGTAACTGGCTCTACTTGTTCACTGAGTTTCTGTAGCTCTGCCTGAGGCTCGGCTATCCTTCCCGCGGCATACTCAGCCATGTCATTATCAAAAGCAGGGATTTCTTCGCTCAGCCTATTCAGGGGCTCCCCACACCTTCCATCCTCATTGTTTTCTGTTCCCACTGTGCAGGGTGTTGGACAATTATGACCCATAGCTTCACTATTTGTAAAAGACATTGTGGTTTTTGTACAAATTAACTATGTGACAATGGAAATTGCATTTTATCATTTTGTAATTAGATTACTTAAATATATAAATGATAAAAGTCCTTATGATTAGTTCCGGATTATAAGATATGAGATAATATGAATCCACAGAGGTTTAATCATTAAATATCCCTAGTCGTAGTATTATCGAGACTGGACATCGATAATGCAGAATAGACTAGTATTGCACTTGTGCGTGTTATGGAAGCGTAACAGTATAGGTCTCATATATTTAAGTATTGGATACTTATGCAAGTGCGATAGGAGGTTGTGTTTACCGATGGTATGGAAACAGCTTCGCTCTCGATAGACCCATCGGAATCCCATTGATAGTATGACTATGTGTCTATGGGAATCCGATTCAGGATAGATGTATTTGGTTTTAACCTTAGACTTGCATCGCTAGTACTTACGACAATCAATACGGTTTGGTTGTGGTCGTCCGAGACTTTAACAGGTTCTGTGTACGCCTCTTCTGGGTTTATTGAGAATCGTAGTGTATTGGGTGTGATGTCAAAACAGAAGTATCACTTCAGTCATATGGAGATGATGATCACGCAGGGATACAGAACTGGTTCTCTATTATGTTGCAACTATCAGGATAATATGACAAGGTCATGATTATCCGATTATAGACACTAGTTGCTTGTGATCCGATATATGCTTCGTACGAGGCAGACATTATTCCAGCCCCCCAGGCCTTGCATGTGACATCAGATACTGGATCGCAATACTCAATACTATGTATACTACGTCTGACATAGATTATATATTCTTAAAGAATATTTCTGGATAATTGGGTAGGCATGGCGCTTCGCTAGAAGCCAACCATGTCTCGTAAATCGGTAAGAAAGTGGTACCAGGTACGCACATGTTCGGATAGTCCAACGACCGGATTTACTGCCAACATATCCAAGGATCTCATGGGTCACTTTTCGAAGATTCACCGATGACGTATGACTCGAACATAATTAATCTAGGATTAATTATAAGAGAGAGAAAATTAATCTAGGATTAATTACGGCAAGAATTTATTTGGGATAAAATTCAATTAGAAGAGAGGGAACGATTAATTCGGAATCTATCGATAAAATAATATATTCGATATATTAAATGAAATTAGATTTCATAAAAGAATTAAATTGGATTTTAATTCGGGCGAACGAATTAATTTAAAATTAATTCGCGAGCGACTTTAATAGTAATTTTGCTAGGCATAATTATTAATTAAATTTGATTTAATTACGTCGCAACGGAAAATTTGTTAATTCGAAATTAACGAACCCGAGCCCGTGATGTGTTTGCGGGCCCACTCAAATTTTGAATTCAAGTGGGGCCCACAAGTCACATCACTTGTCGTTCTCATCGCTTTTTGGTGATGGAATTTGGTGAGTTGATGATGACTTATTTTACACTCAACTTAATTGACTTGAGTGACTTTTTACCAAATATGATTTTGGTATATGACATTTTGATTTTTGAAAATCATATACAACTTTTTCACTCAAGTCACTCACTCTCTCATCTTTTCTCATTCACGCCCAAAGCACTCTCCCTCTCCCAAAATATTGGCTTGGGCGAGAGTCACAAGGAAGAACAAGGGGAATTTTGTTGTAAATTTCTCCATTGCTAGTACACAAAGAATCATACAAAGGCGATAGGGAAACCTTTCCCAAGAGTTTGGAATCCTTAGATCAAAGCTTGGAGCTTGATACACAACTTTGGAGGAGCTTGGAACAACTTCAAATAGAGCAAAAATTTTGTTTTCTACACATCCTATAACCGATCAAAGTGAGTATATTTCCGCTATACTTCTTTCCGTATTCACATGATTTTATGCTTGAAATGATCTTGGTTTGACCTTAGAAACCCAACAATGGTATCAGAGCCTATTTGAGCATGAAATTGAATTAGGGTTCTTAATCTAAAATTTGGGTATTTTTGATTTGAGCATGATTTAATCAAATTGTTTGTTTGAGTATGCTTATATATTGTTAACTTAGAGTTATGCATGATCAATTTGATGAAAAATTAATTGGATTAATTTTCCCCAAAATTTTAGGCTTGGCCGAATGGACATAAACACTAGCTCATGGTGATTTTGATTTTTTAGACCATTGGATGAGTTTAAAATACATGGATAAATTGATTTGTGATTTAATTGGATTGAAATCAAAATTAATGAAAAATTACCATGATTGCCGTGAGCATTAGAGCATGTAAATGAGTTGATTTTGTTTCAATAATGTTGGACATGTATTGATAATAATAAAGCATGATTAATTATGTAAATTGGTATTTTGGAAATGTTAATTTGAATAATTAATTATGGCTATACACTTTAATTAATTAAATTGTGAAATTTGGAATATTAGAATTTAATTAATTAGGCTTAATTTGGAATTGGGCTAAAATTGTTGTATTGGGCCTAATGGGCTTTGTTGGGCCAAGTTGGTTTAGGAAAATTGGATTGGATCCAAATTGGGCCTAAACCATTCCATTGAGTCCAAATATAATAAACAGGCCTTTTAAAATTTAATTGGGCCTAATGAGCCAAAATTAATTTTGTGGCAAGGGTGATTCCTTATTGGGCTTTGGTTACCAAAGTCCATGCCTTAATAAATTAATTGAAAGCCCATTGGACTTTAATTAAATTGATATTGGATGTTAATTGGGCTTTGAGACTCATTTAGATTAGATTTAGAATCTAAGTCGTAAAGGCGCATTAAAAATGTAATTATATAATTTGGAATTAAATGTAGAATTAGTATTGAATACAAATTAAATCTGATTTAAAATTGTAGTTCGATATAATTCAAGAATTCGCACTTTGAGTACTTATTCTTAAAACGAGTTGGACTCGCGCAAATCAAATCGTTGTTTGAACATTGGATGATCACTTAATTCAAAGATTAATTAATTGGATTAGATTGATTGAATAACATGCTTTGTGTGAATACATGGATGTGTTGTATGAATAATGTATATCGGATGGATATTAGATGGGTGAGGGCCATTTTGGAAATTGTTGTAATAAATTTAGAATTTATTAAATTGGACCTGCGTGTCCAGCCTTTATCTCTCATTCTTTGTAATTCTCTTCTCACCAATTCCCCTCAATGTAATGAGGTTTCTTTATTGTATTATGTAATTGGGTAGAAGTTAGAATAGTGCTAGCCGGGGAGAGGAAATGGCGTGATTTGTTCTAGGAACAATTTGTGAGATATCCATCCGCATATCATTTAGAATGCATGTTTAAGTGTGTATGATGAGACCTAATCAAAGATAATTAATTGGTTGCCAATTACGAAAAAAACCTTCAACAAATATTAAGCGTTTTCCTTCCATTGAGTGATTCATTCTCAAGATCCAAGATTGGCATTGGTTTGTTGGCCAAAGTCAAGACCTTTGTCCATCGCGGATGTGTTTGAATCATGAAGGCTTTGTTCCATATCGTATGTCTTGCCCAAGTTGTGATTTGTTGGCCAAAGTCAAGATCACTTCTTGTTCATCGACATCGATTACGAAGCTTTCCAAAGTCAATGAGTCCCGCTTAACTGTAATCATTAAGCTTGTTGAGCCAAAGCCAAGGCTTAGTTGATTCAGAGGAAAATGTTAGGAAAAATATATTGGATATATTGGCATATATATTGTATATATGTTTCGGACTTGGAGGTCCACCTACCGGATCTAGGAATTGGATGAGATCCAATTGATCTTAGAGATCTACCTAGTTAAATATCATACAGCTTGTTGGCCAAAGTCAAGGTTGTGTGTTATTTAACGGGATCCTAACCCATTAGGAAACTAGGTTTCCCGAGTACTCAACTGAGGGTTAGAGGCTCACCGAAAAATAGTGGGAGGCCAGTATTGAATTTGCAATTTCGTTCAAATACTTGGCATTATGCATTTTCAAATAATTTCGTCAATTATATATATTTATTAGTTGGACTAATATTTTATTTTTTTTTCTTGTAACAGTTGGACTGTACCCAAATATCGTTAATTGAATAGTTTGACTATTGCAATTAAGATGGCTGGAAAGATCGGAGTTAGAGACATTATCATGGACGAAACTATCTTTAATGGCGCGAACTTTCCTGATTGGGATATGAACCTCATGATTGTCTAAGGGCCTGAAAGGATGCTCTATACTATAGAGAGACCTCTCGGGCCTAAGCCCGGAAATGAGCAGCCGCTTGAGCTTGAGCTTTGGAAGACTCATAGCGATGACAACTCAACTGCTCAGTCCGTCATGCTCGCTGCGATGACCCCTCAATTTCGTCGCCAAAATAAGGGATTGGATCCTTATACTATGATGGAAAAATTGAAGGACCTTCATTGATCTAACCTTAGATCGCAAAGGTATGAATTGTAGAAGAAGCTCTTTTGCTCACGAATGTCAGAGGGTACATCTGTTGAGCACCATGTGTCACAGATGATTGCTGACATTGAACAGCTGGGTTAGCTAGGCATAACCTTTGAGGCTGAGACTTTTATAGATTTGATCTTGTAGTCTCTTCCTTATAGTTGGAGCGGGTTCATCATGAACTACAATATGATGAACCAAGACCATACTCTTAGAGAGCTAATAGCAGTACTGCGTGAAGCGGAAAAAGAGCTGATGAAGGGCAAAAAGTACGAGGCGCACTTCGCTTCAACATCTCAGTCTCCCAAGGCTTGGCCGAAGGCAACTGAAGGTTTAAAGAAGAAGAAGAAGAAGGGCAAGGCCAAATCGTCAAAGTCTTCCGGGAAGGCTAAGGACAAATCCCAAGATATATGCCTGCAGTGTGGGAAACGGGTCACTGGAAGCGTGACTGCCGTGAGTACAAGGCGCACATGAAGGAAATCAAAGCGGGCAAGGCACCGGCTTCAAGTATGTTTGTTATAGAAATAAACATGTTTACTTCTAGTTTTAAAAATTGGATTTTTGATTCTGGTTGTGGTACTCATATATGTACTAATGTGCATGATCTGCGGATTAGCAGGAGACTGGCCTCGGGAGAGATTGACCTCCGCGTTGGAAATGGGACTCGAGTCACGGTTTTGGCCGTTGAGACTTATATTTTGGAACTGCCCTCGAGGCATGTACTTAATCTTTCAGACTGTTATTATGTACCTAGTTTGACTGGGAATATTATATCTGTATCTTTATTGGCCCAATGTGGCTATACTTTTGTTTTTAGAAACACTAGGTGTTTTATGTATAAAAATGATTTGGAGATATGCAGTGATGATGTGAATAATGGTCTTTATATTTTGAATATAAATCAATCTCAAACATATAATGTAACAAACGAAAGGCTTAAATTAAGTAACAAAGATGAAACTTATATGTGGCATTGTCGTCTAGGACACATTAACAAGACTCGCATATCCACACTTTCGAAGATTGGGTACTTGGACGGATTTGATCCAAATTTATATGACGTATGTGAATCTTATTTATTAGGCAAAATGCCTAAAACACCTTTTAGCGGTAAAGGTGCACGTGCCACCGAACTGTTAGCCCTCATTCATAGGGACGTATGTGGGCCCATGTCTAGCCAGGCTAGAGGTGGATATGAATACTTCGTAACCTTTACGGATGATGCATCACGTTATGGTTATGTGTATCTTATGAGACACAAGTCGGAAACCTTTGAGAAATTCAAAGAGTTTCGACACGAAATAGAAAAACAGACCGGCAAAAGTATTAAAATATTATGATCGGACTGTGGTGGAGAATACTTAAGCAATGAGTTTCTTGATTACTTGAAAGAGTATGGTATTCTTTCACAGTGAACTCCTCCAGGAACACCGCAATTAAACGGTGTGTCTGAACGAAGAAACCGAACTTTGTTGGACATGGTAAGGTCGATGATGAGTCATACAGAGCTATCTATTTCCTACTGGGGATATGCATTGAACAGTGCAATACTTATTTTGAATAAGGTTCCGTCAAAATCTGTTCAACAGACTCCATATGAGATATGGACATGAAAGAAACCGGGTTTCTCATTCCTGAAGATTTGGGGTTTTTGGGTATACGTTAAACGTTTGGAAGGTACCAAACTTGAACCCAAATCGGATAAGTGTCTATTTATAGGTTATCCTAGAGAAACCAAAGGATATTACTTCTACAACCCACGAGAGAACAAAATATTTGTTGCTCTACATGCGGTTTTCCTTGAGAAGGAATTCCTAAATGAAGTGGTTAGTGGGAGGAAAGTAGAACTCAATGAAAATCAGAGTGATACTGTTCCTGGCACAGAATCCTTAACGGAACATGAACAGATCATCAGAGATGAAACTGTACCACAATCTTCGAATACACAAGAACCACTATTTTGGTGATGTTGGTCTCCAATTGATCCATGCGGGAACCTTCACTGCCTGACGTATCCATGCTTGCTAACCTCTTCTTGACATGTCTTCCTTCTTCTATAACCCAACGGATATCTATGATGGATTTTAGGACAAGGGGTCGGAATGATTCGTGTATGCATACGATGCATAAGATTCATGAGATGCATAAGGTTATAAAAATAGCATATACCCTTCCGACCTTAATCATTCCGCACTCGTGGTAAGTTCATTTTTGCCCTAGGTATGACTCATTTTATGCACCAATGTGGGGTACACAAAATCGTTCTCTCTTACACTACATGGGTGAACCTTGGCTACCTCAGTCCCTCTTCGTCAGTAAAAGACAAAGACCGCTCGTTCATAAAATTGACTAAGCCTATTATGGGGATCATGCCATTGTCTAGAAACGATGAATTGGGCCCTCGATAATCATGGTTGTGGCGGGGATGGACTTGGAGATATCCAAAATTATACAAATATGCCATAACAAGGCGTACCCTTCCTAAATGAAAACCAGTGCGGATATCGGACTCATGCATCTCGCATATTCGGATCATGTTTGGAACTTCTAAGCCCATCAAGGTTTTCATACAAGTTGGCCCGTTATCATTTTAAAGCATTCAATCAGATTATCGCGAGGTGTAAACTTGTCCTAGTTGAAAAAACCCAACAGGTTTACATTTTTGCGATAAGGTGGCTAAATAACTTCAAATGATATGTGGCCCAAACACAAAGTGGTCCATCATCATTTTGAAAACTTTTGGCCCAATCATCATAAGATACAAACTCGTCACAATTTAAGTGGCCCAACAAGTTCGCATCCTATGATGAGAAGGCCAAGTGGATCCAATTGATAATAGGCCCAAACACAAGCATGGGGGTAGCTTCTATAGGACACATAACTATGGTTCGTATGTGGGCTTACAAAGGTATGGATAAGGCTCTCATGGGCGAAGGGTTGCACACAACTAGGTCTCCTCTACTCAAGGGTTCAAGCGACCAAGTGAGCACGCCTTTTTTATACCATAGGGTACGTGCCAACGAGCGATGGTTATCATCACATAATAATCCGCCGCCTTGAGTGAAAGCGATCGGGGTAAGAAGGGTATGCAAAATATATGAGACTTGGTTAACCAAAGCCGAAGCCACAGACACTACAAGGTATTGTTTCGGGGCCGATTCTCTATCCCCAGTGGAGTCACCATCTGTAGGAGCGAAGCGAGGTTTATCGCTATGCCTATGATGCTCGGCGACCACGACATTGTTGGGTTCGCAGCCCGTAGAGAGTACGGATTAGCCCGTGAGGGACTAAACCGAAGAATAAAGGAGTCGCCACCCAGTGTGAACTGGGAAAGATTTAAGGCTGCACTCACCCCTCGTAAGGAAAGACCTCAAACCGTTGGGTTTGGAATGGTCCCTTACTTATGCCAATATAATAGACGGTTTCACACAATGGTATAGCCAAGTCTTAATGCAATTCATGCATAAAAGCGGCAACCAAAATAATAATCACAATAACGTAGTTCCAAAAGCACATTAAATTAAGAAATATGAGATGCGATAACGAAAATTATAATAAACAATCAAAAGCAGGAAAAACGTCAATAAATAAATTGCAAAACAAAAAGTGGGGTTAATCACGTATATATGAGTATTTCCCGAGTGGCACGTCGAATTGTATCCCAAGTACAGACGACACTACTGTCCATTCGGATTCGGCTATGGAATTTACGTCTGGGTTTCCATCCGATATACCGCAAGGGATAATAACACACATAATCATCAATGCAATGTAAGCGGACATAAAAATATAACCATGCATAGACGGATAATCGTCAACATGAAAGAACATAAACAAAATAAAGGCGAAACAATAAAATAACGATAAATAGACAAAAAGATAAATAAAAAATTAAGGTGAAATAATAAAATAATGATAAATAGATAAAAAAAATAAATAACAAAATAAAGGCGAAATAATAAAATAACGATAAATAAGCAAAAAGATAAATAACAAAATGTCAAAGAAAGAAAAAATGTGACCAGAAATTTGGTCGTCTTTGATGTAGGACTTCGCATACCCGGCGTGACGTATTTCACGTCCAGCCAGACATGTATCGTCCGGAACTATGAAAATAAATATGGTAAGGGTGCCCTCAGGTCTTACCTTTTAAATTGTTTTCTCGGAAGATCGCTGGTTCGCTATTTCTGGTTGTTGTTTTGCTATTTTCTGGTTGCTGTTTTTCTATTTTCTGGTTGCTTTGGTTTGCTATTTCGGTGGTTCTTTGGTGTTGTTTTTTCGGTGATTTGGTGTTTTTCTTCGATGATTTGGCTGGTGGTTTTTGTCTCAGTTTTTTTGTTGTTTTTTCTGCTGCTGTTTCGGTTGTTTTGGTGATTTTTCTGGTGATTGTTCCTCTATTTTTCGGTAATGCTCTAGGGTTTTTCTCGATGATTGGTTGTTTCTTCTAGTTTTCTGTTTCTGTTTCACTATTGTCTTTGTTATTTTTCAGTGATAAGAAGAAGAAATGGGCCCTAGGGTTGCCGCCAAAGAAGAAAAAAATAGTCCTTCGGGTTGTCGTCCAAGAGCCTCCCTTTTTGTGTCAAGATTTGGTCCCTTATATAATGATTTGAATGTATATCCAAATAGGGAAACAAATCATGAAACTTTGGGAGATATATTATCAATTTATTTTGGGAATAAAATCTCACAAACATGGTGATGAGGAGATCTCAAATGGGATTTCAAATCATTGTTGAGTTGGGCAAGAAGGGGATTTCAAATCTTTGTTAATTTTGGCAAGTGATGAGAGGATTTGGGCGTGTGGATTGCATGGGTTCTGGGCCGAGTATTGCATGGGGTTTTGGACGTGCATTGGGGTTTTGGGCCGTGTGGATAAGGTTTGAAGCAGAAGCGGACTGAGTGAATCCGAAGTTAGCTAGTGAGTATGAATCCAGTGAGGTGCTAATTTCGGAGGTTTTCCTTCCTTCAGGCATTCGTTTTTCGCAACTTCCGCAACTTTTCAAGTAGTACCTCCATACGAGGCTCATGATCGGGCTCATGTAAAAATGCAATGTCTACACACTGGCCCAAAGCTCGCTACAAGGATTAAAGATGCTATATTTAAAAAAAAAAATTGTACATGATAATCCATTGCAAAAAAGGTGTGAAATCTGATATAACTTTAGGACAAAAATATTACTCTCTTTTCAACTACACTTATGAATATTGTGGGCACAATGAATTGATTAATACCTCGTTGGTTGTGTATATAGAGAATGGTAAAAATAATCAGAGAATTTACTTATTTAATAATTTAGAAAGAAAGAAAAAAATTATTAACTTGGATAAGAATTTCATATGTTTAGTTACTAATTTGTTTATCTTTTTATTTTGTTTTGTGTGTTTGATTGTATATTTGATAGACGTTTGTGGGTATCGTCGTTGTAAGCCCTCACGAGACTACAACTCGTCCACTAAGGACACCTAGGGATTTAAAGGCTTGTTGCATACGCTAAATGCAACTGTGATCCCTACGAAAATGGGTTAGTTTAATTTTTGTATTTTATTTTGTTATTTTGCTCGAGGACTAGCAAAATGTTAGGTTTTGAGGGTGTGATGAGCGGAAAACATATCAACATTTACCGCCATTTTACTTAATATTTTGTATAGTTTCTCGAATTTTTGAACATTTTGACGTGTTTGTGTTTATTTTATAGATAAATAAAATATTGAGACTCACTGGAATCAAATCGAGGCTAAAACGGTGAAAAATAGATGAAAATGGGCAAAATAGGAAATTTACTATTCACACGTCGCGACACGCAATATCCTCTGCGTCGTGATACGTAACCAATAATTCAGCTGCCCACACACGTCATCACTTGCGTCATCATGCGTTATCAATTACGTCATCACTGTAGCTCGCATCGTGATGCGAAGGACATACGAGTCGCAACGCGGAAGCAATAATTCAGCCGCCAATTCCTGTAGCGCGCATCGCGACGCATAAGGCTTTACGCTTCGTGACACGCACTGTTTTGTGAGCCTATAAATAGAGGCCCATTCAGAAGGAAAATTCATACTTTCTTCTGGGGAATTTCCTTAGAATACTAAGAAGAGAGTATGTTGTTTGTTTAATTTCAGTTTTCTTGTATTTAATTTTTATTCTAGTAATAAAACTTTCTTTATTTTACTTAAAGCATGAGTAGGTAACTTCTTTCTGCTGGGGTGAAAGGTGAAACTTTTATTATTATAATTTAGATTAATTTCCCTTAGTTTATAATATATAAATTATCTTAGGATATATTCTTTATGGTCGGTTGGACTTAATTAAATTAATTTTAACCTGACTTACTTGGATACCGATTTTATGATCGGTTGGAATTAATTAAAATATGACTTAATCATGATACCGCCTATATGGTCGGCTGTTAATATAATGCAAATTATATATTATAATAAAGGAGATTTCTATATTTGAAATAAAAAAGTGGATCCCCTAACCCCAACATTTTATTTCATTGTTGTAATTTTTACTTTTTTTTAGTTTTCAATTAGTTGCGTGATGTTTTATTTATTTATTTATGTCTTTAGTAGTCCTAGATATGTGTCGTAACTAAATACGTTGTCTAGGGTTGTGATGAAAACCAATATCAATGATTTAATAAGTTGACTTTTCTTATGTCTTGTGTGATGTTTTGGTTTATTTATTGAGTCTAGTTTCTTAATGCTTTTTATTAATTGGCCACTAATAAGATTGATTAGGTAAACTTGAAATGAACTTGGAAAATGAATTTTAGGTTAGCCGTAGACTCAATAACTCTCGATCTCACACTCACCTTAGAGATTTCTCCAGGATAGGAATATATCTATCGGGCGTGGGTAGCCATAATTGAACTTAAACTTAATGAATTCGGAGTTTCCTAATTAACATAAGAATATAGTTAATTGGGTACTTGGGGTGTTTTGCATTTGACCATCAGAAGAGGATTTGCATATTTTCGTGTTCCAGGTTAATAAACTAGTACATTACACAAGCATAAAATAATCAACCCATCTTTAGAAAGATATTGGTAGGATTCACAACCCTGGATATTTGCATATCATTGTTTAAATCTTGAAATCTACCTTAATTTTATTTACTTGTTTGTTTTAGATAAAAATCACCATCCAATCAAAAATCAAATCAATTAGATACTTGTAGACATTTAGCTACTTGAGCGATACGTGTGCTTGTGTTATGTGTGTGATTTCATTCACCGATCATCAGATGTTTGGAGTATGTAGGAGACGGTTAACAGAGTTGGGAGTGACTGTGAAATGAGTTCCATAGACCGTAGTCCTAAAAACACCATGTGTACTAATAGGAAACTCCATGTTTGTGTAAAATATTTTAACAACAAGGTTTGGATAGATAATATCACACATTTGATAAAAGTGAGTAAGTTCGTGACGCTGAGAATTGAGTGACAGGGAAAATCGGCCAAATCTACAAGATTAAAAAAATATGGTTTGGAAAGCACTTTCTTTTTAATAAATTCGTTGTAAATTATATTTTGATGATCATTTTCAAAGTACTATTCACGATCAAGCTCATGGTTCATTTTGTAAAAAGTGTAGAATTTTGGTTTTTGTGCAAAATGAGTGAAGTTTTGGGGTTTTTCAAAAATGACATGATTGAGGTAAAAAAGTGATGGATATAGGTTCTAAACACGTCCTACAGTAAGTTTGAAGAAGAAATTTTAACAAAAACGACCCAAAAATTCGAATCTAAAGAAATATATTTCTAGGATTTTCAAGCTTAAATATTGGCAATCTATGAGATTAAAGAGTAATAATCCAAAATAATGACCAAAATGGAGTGGAGGGAAGTTGAAACTACTTTATGAATGGATTGGAGGTTGAAGGAGATGATTTGAGAGAGTTTGAGAGTGAATGAGACAAAAATGAGAAAATAATTGCGTCTAGCATTTTAAATCCCAAAGACCGGTATACTGACTGATATGCCGTTATCATAGACCAGCAAGCCCTAGGCCAGATCGGTTAGCACTATCCTAGATCGGTATTCCGGTCCCAGAAGAGTCGCGAAGGAGAATCACACTGATTTATCAACAAAATTTCCCCAAAAATAATTTTTAAGCATATTTAATGAATCACACAAGTTATTGATCAACTTAATGAGATCCATTGATACTTAAAATAAACAATTCATATCAAATGAAGCACAATATGCATAATATCACTCAATACTTATAAATAGGCAATCAAAATATATTTCATTCATTTAATGCAATAATGCCTAATTATAAGAATGCTTCAAAATTAAATATCATATTTATTAAAATAAGCAGACATATTGGAGGAAATGGAACCAACGTTTCTGTAAACACGGATTTTACCTATTACCATTGTCGTCAAGTGAAAAATCCACAAATTATCTAAATTCATTCATTTTTTTTTAAGATTGCATTTGACATTCTTCTCTTTTTGAGCTCCTCATTTTTGTTGAGTCTTTGGGATTAATTTGCATTTCTCATGATGATCATTCCCAAAGCTCCCCACACAAAATCATTTAAGTGTATTCTGGTACCCAAACTTTCTTGGGTCCATATGGATTAATTTTGGTTCTTTAGGGAATCCATGCATTTACATTCACATTGTTGTTCATGCACTCAAATATTTTGTGTCCTTTTTTATTGCATGCATGACATGTGATATTTTCATTAATAACAACATTTGCATGAGAATTGGATGCCTTAACAAAACAGTTCTTCCAAAATTTTCTTTTGATGTAAGGCTTATATCATAATTCTTCATTTTTAAAAGCACATTCTTGGGATAAAATCTTATTATCCACTGAAGCATTTTCATTTATAATATATTCGCAATCACATGTATTGAGCTAGATGGCATACTAGATATGATCTTTTCAATTTTTAGCTTTTCATCTTTTAAACATGCGATTTCTTTTCATGCATTTCATTTTTCTCAATAATTAATGCATGATCATTTAATAGTAATGAATGCTCATTTTTAATAAATTTATGATTTTTTCTTAAGCAATTCACATAACTCATGTAATTCATTAGAAGCATCAAGCAATTCATTATATTCAAGAGAGTCATGTACCTTTTCTTCTTCGCTTTCAAATAAGAAGTCATCATCCTCGATTGCCATAAAAGACGAGATTTATTCTCTCTTCAATTTCCTCCTCGAATGAGTTGGAGTCGTTATCGCTCCAAGTTGCTTTCATTGTCTTCTTCTTAAATTTTCTTTTGAATTTTCTCAGTAGACAATCGGTAGTTATATGATCCGGTTTTCACACTCACAGCAAATTATTTTCTTGTGCTTCCGTGGCCATTTTTCTTCTTTCTTCTCATCCAACCTTGATTTTTCTTTAAGCTTTTCGAATTTGAGGAACTTCTTGAATTTATTGGTCATATGTGCCAATTCATTATCACTATCTTCTTCTTCTTCATTACTTGAGCTAGCATCATCCCATTTTCTCACAAATGACTTAAGAGCTAATCTTTTATTTTTCTTTTCTTATTCTACTTCCCTTCGGTTTATTTTGATTTCCATGTCATATTCCAACAATTTTCCCACCAAGTCATCCAACTTCAAAGTGTTCAAATTGTTTGCTTCTTTGATGGAGGAAGTACAACTTCTATATTTCTTAGGGAGTAACCTCGGAATTTTCTCACTTGATCACTAGGGTCAATGCTTTTCCCTAAAGTACTAAATTGATTCATAATCATTGTGAACCTAGAAATCATATTCTCGATTTCTTCACCGGCTTCCATTTTGAAGCTATCTAAATCGTACATGAACCAGTTGATCTTTGACTCATTGACTTAGCTTGTGCCCTTATTAACCATTTCAAAAGACTTCCATAATTCATATGCATTTTCAAAGTCCAGAAGCTTGTTAATTTGACTTCGAACAATTGCACAAAGAAGATGGTTGAGTGCCTTAGCATTTAAGGAGGCTTACTTGTATTCCTCATCGGTCCATTCTAAATGCGGCTTAGGAATCTCTTTACCATTTCTATCCCTCTTCATTGATGTTCTTGTACCATGTGTGATCCCCTTGAAGGATTGCACATCAACGACTAGAAGTTAGTTCAACATCCTCATCTAATAGTTGTAATCAATTCTGTTGTAGAATGGAGGTCTAGTTATTGAAAATCCTTCAGCAAGATTTGATGAGTTTCTTGTAGAGGCCATGATATATTCTCAGATGAATAGGTCTTTGTTGAGAGAAAACCTCGCTCTGATACCAATTTAAATTACCTGCAAGCAATACAACACACAACTCTATATACCCAAGAGTGGGGGTGATTGGGTTATGCATAATAATGCGGAAATAAAAATCTTTACCGATTTTACGCTACAAAGCTTGTAGCTTTACAAATAAAGCTTAGATTAATTTTCTCAATTGCAATATATATCAACTTAATGCAAGTTTCTAAACAATAAGCGTATATATAATAAAACTTGCAATAAGTAAAGAGTTTATGGATAGAGAAAATAACACCGTGATTATAGTGGTTCGGCCAACAATGCCTATGTCCACTCCTCCAAGCTGCGCTTGATGATTTCCACTAAGTTGAGTCCACAACTTACAATGAGTTTTTCGTGGCTCACCCGAAACCAAGAGTTTTACACGCTAGGTTCACTCCAAACCTCTTACAATGAGTTTTATATATGTAGGCTCACTCACGAACCTTTACAATCCCTTTCTGAGTATACTCACTCACAAAGGAATTTCACAACCACAAGTTTTTGATAAAAAAAGATTTAAGAAATACACTTGGGCACTCACAAAGATAATGAAGATTCAAGATGTGAGTTGCTTACCCAAGTGTTCTAAGCTCACTACTAATAATATGAAGGTGTAGTGTATGAGCCTTATGAATGAGAGTGTATGATTATGAAGGTTTAGTACACTCTATTTTTGCTTTGTGATAAATTGTATGAAGATGCTAGATCTTGTAAAAATGAATTTGGGGCATATTTATAGTAAAATGAAAATATGCCCCAACAGCTTTGTCTGAGACCGGTATGCCGATCTCTAGACACAGGTATACTGATCTGGCAAAAGCAACAGCTATTTACCATTTAAATATATATGTTACACCGGTATGTACACCAGTATGATTACCGGTATAGTTCTTGCCGATTTCAGTAGCTATGCAACAGTTAAATTCACCGGTATGTTACTTGTCGGTTCCAGAGAGCTTGTAAAACAAAAGTGGACCGGTATGGTAGACCGTTATGGTACCGGTATGATATATGTTAGTTCCAGTAGCTATGAAAAATAGAGCAAGTCCACCAGTATGTCGATATTGTGGACCGGTATGCCGATCTCAGTGCCAAAATTCATGATTTGAAGGTTTAAAATATTTTAAACATGACCCTTATGCATCTATATGAATGTGCATGTGTCCTACGAGCTTAGAGACTTAAGTAAATAATTCACTTTACAAATAGAGCCTCAAGCTAAGACTACATAATATTTTCTTCAATGTGCGCTAGTCTTCACATTCATTGCTCTTCACCACCAATTTTCTTCGACATCTTTTTGTAATGTCTCGCTAATGCGCGTCGAAGACTTCTAGTATTGCATCATCAAAATTCATCATGAGAATATGTCGCTAACACATGAATGCCGACCCATCCTCCATCTTTGAGCATAACACAGAATAATTCCTTAGACTTCTGATATATTTCAATTTCTTGATTTGTTTCGAACAACTCCCTGAGTGTTCTCATAATGCTCCAAACATTAGGTACCTCTATGTACTGTCTTAGCAAATCTGGAACCATCGATACTGAAATATAGGATTTCACCTTTAAGTTACCATCCTTATATTTTTCAGATGTCTCTAGCTCTTCGATAGTGGAATCAGGATCGATTTCAATAGGCAATGGATTGAGCGTCACATAGCTCAACTTTTCTGACTCCAAGACAAGACGGATGTTCATTTCCCATTCAAAATATTTCTCGGATCCTTTCAATTTATTAGAATCTGAAAGTCGCGTTAATGGATCTGTAACAACCATCTACAAGAACACAATTAAACACTAGCAGAACATCTTCATTTTAATATAAAAATACTAATACGATTATGAATTTTAAATCTATTAGTGTCTCCCACTACTTTACATAATTTCGTAATATCCCTTAACGAAAAAATAAAAATTTGACAATAAAAATTTAATAGCAGGAAGAAGATCCCATGACATTTATTCAAGCCTCACAATAATGACGGTCTTGGCCTTCATAAACTCATTAGGTAGACCTCTAAGGTCAATCACATTCATGTGACTCCTAAGTTTGGTCTTGAATCGTTTCTTATCCTCACAATAATGACGGTATTGGATTAAAACGTGTTTCAGATGTATACTTGTCAATGTGCACTAATTAACATCGTAAGTACACCCTCACAATAATAACGATATAGGGTAACTATGTCAACTCATCACGCTACATTAATGTTTTACCGAAGCGACCTAATTTCGACCACTTATACCCTCACATAATGACAGTATTGGGCATAAGTAATAAGAGATCTTGTATGACAAGACGAACCATCCAATGATGCTCCAACATTATTAATATTATTACTAAAATAAATTAATCACCTAATCACTGGAGATTTATGACAATCAAGTCATTAACATGCTTGGGTTAAAATAAATTTTAATTTAAAACATGCAATCAAATATGACTTATGCGTAATTAAATGAAAATTCTAGAGGCATAGATTCAAATACTAGTCAAACATGCAATATATGTTGTGGGTTAAGACATGCTCTGATACCATTCTGTTGGGGTGGTTGTAGGACCCTTAGGTCGGGTCGGTGCCCAGCGCAGAAGAAGTGGGTTTAACCCGTGGATATCAAACATGCATGTATTTTCAAATAATTTAATGGATATTATATTTCATTACGAGTGTATAGGAAAAAACCATATTTTTCAAAAATCAATATTTTTATAAAAATATAATATATTTTTTTTCAAAATAATTTGTTCATAATAAATTTGTTATTATGTTGAAAAACATGACCTCTTTATTATTATTATTATTATTATTTCTTAAATTGTTCATTCAGCAGCTCTCTGGAACAAAGAGCTGATGGAATTGGGTGTTTTACCCAATTTCATTCCAACCTTCCCTAAACAACTCAAATTTAATTTTTAAAAAAAAACAACATCAACACATATTAAAGAACAAAATCATATTTTTCAAAATATAAAATATTTTGACAAAAACATAAAATTATTCAAAATACACACATGCGTAATTTTGAATCTAAATACAAACCAAACAAAAATCCAACAATGAAGTGACTCATGAACAATTCTAGGTCACTCATAGGTGGTCAAATAACTCTAGAATGGTAGCCAAAACTCCAAGCTTTCATCTAGAGTTCCAAACTCTAATTTTATATTCCATGTCCAACATGAACATATTTGACCCAATTACAAGCATATGGTGTTTATGCTTCTAAAGCATCCATACACCAATTTATTAACTTAATTTCAACTTCAAGCTATATGATTATGTATCAAATACAAAACATAACTTATTAGAGAAGATCAAACTTACCTAGTAAGCTTGAACCAAAGATCTAATCTTCTCATCTCTGTTGAAATATTGTAGAAAACTTCCAAAACTAGCAAGCTTGATTCGAAGATCCAATCTTCTTGTCGTTGTTGTTGTATTAGAGAACTTCTAAAGCTAGTAAGCTTGATATGAATATCCAATCTTCTTCTCTGTGTTGTTATAGAGAACTCCCAAAGCTTCTCCCACAAAAACTATACTTAGTTTAATATTTCTTTATTTTGCCTTAATGCTTTCTTGCTTGCTTAAAAACTTGCTCAAACTTGCCTTTTATAGTGAAGATTATGTAATTTTTAATTAATAAAGTTTTAATCAAATTTTAGGTTGACTAATCCAATTTGTCCAAACATGTATAATTAGGTGTGACTAATCACCTTTGTCTACCATGTTGATTTAATCTAATTAAATCAAGATAAATTTTTAATCAATGGATTAATTCAATATCTACCACTTTGATTTAATCCAATTAAATCAAGTCAAGTATTTTTTTCTGATTGCTTATGATGTTCTGGGCACTGAGCCCTTGAGTGTTGATAGATGATATGGGCACAGAGCCCTTAGGTGGTGATTTTGATGTGTTGGTGTGGACCTGAGGTCCGTTTTGATATATGATGTTCTGTTTAGGTTCGTTTTGGTGCTGGAATGATATCCAGGTTGTCCAGTTTTAGGATACATCATGCCATATTTTCGATAGATTAGAGGCTTATGGAGATAGGTCAATCCAGTCTCATGCCGGTAGGTATATCATGCATCTGGCGGGGTGTTACACTTCTTCCTCTAGAAACATAGCAAATGGTATGCATGGGCAACGGGCCGGGCTCGGGCCGGGCTTTGATAAGCCCGGCCGGGGCTTGTGCTATCATCGGGCTGGGCCGGGCCCGGGCCTGATTTTTTAATTATAAATAAACAAATTATTATATATATATATATAATTTTAAAATAAAAATATTTAATTATTTATTTTAAGCCCGGACCCGATTTTTTTATTATAAAAAATTATAAATATAAAAAATTTATATAAAATATATACGTTTTATTAATTAAAAAATTTATTATTTATTTTAAGCCCGGACCCGATTTCTTTATTATAAAAAATTATAAATATAAAAAATTTATTATAAAAATTTTATATTTATAAATTAAAATATTTATTTATTTATTTTAAGCCCGGGCCCGTGTTACCCCGGGCCGGGCTTCGGGCTTTTCTGCCACCCCTAGCAAATGGACCTGGTTTTCGTCCCGATACCATGTACCTTCCATAACATTCTCCACCTCCTTCTGATCTTGCAATTTTAATTTGTTTCCCTAATTGTTTCTCAACTTCTGTTTTATAGGACTTAAAAGCATCTTGTGCTTCACTTTTATTATAAAGCAAATAGAGATACATAAATCGTGAATAATCATCAATAAAAGAGATAAAAAAATCTCTGACCATTTAAGCACACTTCTGAAAATGGGCCACAAATGTCAGTGTGTATGATTTCCAAAATGTCAAAACTCTTTATGGCACCTTTCTTGGTCGTATTAGTATGCTTTCTATTAATACAGTCCACATAAATACCAAAATTAGTAAAGTCCAGAGTCTTAAAAACTCCATCCTTTACTAGTATTTTGATTCGATCAATGGAGATATGACCTAATCTCTCGTGCCACATAATGGAGGATTTCTCATTTGAAACACTTCTCTTTACACCATATCACCATGCATACTCATAAGGTTATAATCAAAAATAGGGTTTAAATAAATCATAATCCCATCTCTAATAATAATAAAATATTTAACAAATGAAAAGATATCCTAATGAAAATCAAACTAAAACCCTAAAATAAAAGTCTTGAAATAGAAACAAGGTTTCTTGAAAAAGACAGAATATAAAAAGTTTTGTATTTGGTGCAAGATAGAAATCAATCTACCAAGTATAATGAGAAACATGAGCCATATTAGATTCGTAATACACAAGAGAGAAATTATTACCTTTCTTTTAAGTCAAGTCTTGTATTTGGTGCAAGATTTCTTCATGCCTCCTTTCTTTTACAGAAAAAAAAACTTAATAGCGTCCTTATTAAATTGATTAAGAGGCGCATTTCATTTCCCTTTTTATTTCTTGTCATATTTCTTTCCACGAGTCACTGTAGGGTATTTTCCATCATTTCTTGATTTAGCCTCCATTCCTCTTGCACACGGGTCAAAAGTTCATTAATTGACCACTTTTGATTATGTGTGTTATAAGAATTTTGAAAAACCCATATTCATTAGAGAGAGAGCTAAGGATGACAATTTGTTCATGAGAGTGTTTGCCATTGATTTGCCAGAGGTCTCAAATTGTTGCTCAATAGCAATAAGATAATCCTTCACTCTAGTAGAATCAAGAATAGACCCATGAATGCTCTTCCTAAGATGCTCTTCCTTGTTGGGTGCTTAATTCCGTAGGCATTGGTGATTCATCCACTCTTAATGCGAGGTCAAGATCCTTACAACCTAATGTAAGGAGAATTTTCTCCTTCCAATCTTTAACATTGTCACCATTCAGAAAATGGATACGAGATGTATCATAATTTAGAACCATATTAAATTGAACAACTAAAAAAATAAATAAATAAATAAATAATTTACATACTATAATTGAAGTATAAATTATATATATGGGAAATTACCCATGTAAATAATTTCCAAAAATAAATCAATGCAACATTATAACTGTCTTGTGAGTAAAAGTTATAACACTTAATAGATTTAATTCTTCATAACGGGACTAGCATCATATTTACTAACTCACAATATTTTGGGCAACTATTTTTTATGAAAATAAATATTTCACTAGCCCATTCAAATTAGACACAAACATAATAATTTCTGTGTGGGTTAAATTATGATATTCTTATGTCTAATTACAATATTTGATGCTATTAAATTTATATGATTTAATTAGTTATCACTTTTACATTTTCATAATTGAAGGTGTTGTGGCTATCATTAATTAATCAAATATATGAACTTTAGAAATGACATCAAATTTAATTTTCCTTATATTCACCTATAATGCACAGTAAACAAATTAACCTGAAGAATAATATTAGACAAAAACCATATTATCCAAGCAATCACCAATGTGATAATGCCTAAACTTAATAGCCATATGCATATATTAGTGAAATCAAATTATTTAATTCACCAAATACTTTTTTTTTTTTTAATGAAATCGTTGAAAACCTTACTGTCAAACCACATATTCCGAGCTTAAACGGAGTAAGTAAAACTCCCAACTGTCCCAAGTTCTTATAAGAAATGTATTCTCTGGATTCGAACCCAGGACCTCATTGTGAGATCTTGAACCCTACACCACCAAGCCAGACTATCATGGGGACTAATTCACCAGAGACATATATTCATCTATCACAATTTTTCTAGATGTAAATTACTATCAATTTGGATTTGATATTGTTGGGTTCTCTAAGAACAATGCCAAGATCATTTAAGCATAAAAGATGTGTGAATACGCAAGGTAATATAGCAGAAAATACATACAATGCTCGGTTATGTGGATGTGTTGAGTTCAAAAATTTGAATCCTTTGAAGTGCTCCAAGCTCCTTTTGATTTGTATGGTTGAGCTTCAAGCTTTGAATCTTGAATTCCAAACTCAATGGGAATGGTAAATGATTTTCAAAAATCAAAAAGACCTAATACCAAATCCAAGTTGGTAGATGTCTTTCACCTTTTTCATAATTAAATAATGAAAGTGTGTTTTACAAGCCAAAATCAACCAATAATTTCCATCACCAAAAAGTGATGAGATTAACGAGTGATGTGACTTGAGGTGGGCCCCACTCGATTCAAAATCTGAGTGGGCCCGCAAAACACATTCTGGGCTCGGATTCGTTAATTCCGAATTAACAAATTTTCCGTTGCGACTTAATTAAATCAAATTTAATTAAATAATTATGCCTAGCAAAATTACTATTAAAGTCGCTTGCGAATTAATTATAAATTAATTTGTTCGCCCGAATTAAAATCCAATTTTAATTCCGTTATGAAATCTAATTTCATTTAATGTATTGAATATATTATTTAATTGATTAATTCCAAATTAATCATTCTCTCTCTTCAAATTGAATTTTATCCCAGATAAATTCTTACCGTAATTAATCCTAGATTAATTTTCTCTCTCTCATAATTAATCCCAGATTAATTCTATTCGAGTCATACGTCATCGGTGAATCTTCGGGAAGCAACCCATAAGATCCATGGATATGTTGGTAGTAAATCCGGTCGTCGGATTATCCGAACACGTACGTACCCCGTACCACGTTCTTACCGATTTACAAGACATGATTGGCTTTTAGCAAAGTACCGTGCCTACCCAATTCTCCAAAATATTCTTTAAGGAATATATAATCTTTGTCAGGCGTAGTATACGTAGTATTGCGTATTACGATCCAATATCGATATCACATGCTAGGCCTAGGGCTAGAATTGTGTATGCCTCATACGAAGCATATATCGGATCTCTGGTAACTAGTCTCTATAATCGGATAATCATGACCTAGTCATATTATCCCGATGACTGCAGTACTTAAGAGTACTATTTCCGTATCCTACGTGATCATCATCTCCATATGACTGAAGTGATACTTCCATCTTGACATCACACCCAATACACTATGATTCTCAGTATACCCAGAAGAGGCGTACACAGAACCTGTTAAAGCCCCGGAAGACCAAAACCAAAGTATACTGATTGTCGCAAGTATTAGCGATGCAAGTCTCAAGTAAAGACCAAATACACCTACCCTGATTCGGATTCCCATAGACACATAGTCATACTACCAATGGGATTCCGAGGGGTCTATCCAAAGCGAAGCTGTTTCCGTACCATCGGTAAACAGAACCTCCTATTACACTTGCATGAGTATCCAATACCCAAATATATGAGAACTATGCTGTTACGCTTCCATAACACGCACACGTGTAATACTAGTCTATTCCGTATTATCAATGTCCAGTCTCGATAATACTACGACTAGGGATATTTAATGATTAAACCTTAGTGGATTAATATTATCTCATATCTTATTAATCTGGTACTAATCATATGGAATTTTATCATTTATATATCTGGTAGTCTAATTACAAATGATAAAAGAGCAATTTTCTTTGTCACATAGTTAATTTGTACAACAACACAATGTTCTGTACAAATAGTGATGTTATGGGTCATAATTATCCAACAATCTCCCATTTGGCCTATAGTTAATCCCCAAGTGTCCTACAACTGCTGAACTATGTACGGGTCGCTCAAACTTCTGCTGAGAAATAACTTTCGTCAGCAGATTTGCAATATTATCATCTGATGTATTTTTATTCGATCATCACATCGCCACTATGTATAATCCGACGAATCAGATGAAATATTCGAAGTATATACTTGGATCGTTGATGAGACCGTGGTTCCTTAGCCTGTGTTGTAGCCCAGCTCAGCTGCCAACAGAACTATACCTAATCGAATTAGGATTATATAGATCCAAAAATGCTTCTTTTGCTGCCTCAGTTGCAGCAATGTTTCGCTTTTGTTATTTATTCCGCAATAGTATCTTGCTTGGAAGATTTCCAGTTCACTGTTCCGTTATTCAGACTAAATATATACCCTTATTGCGACTTAAAGTCATCTTTTTCGGTTTGGAAACTTGCAGCGGTGAACCCAGTCACCTCAAGTTCTCCTTCCCAATATGATCAGAAAGCATCCTTAGTTCGTCCAAGAAACTCAAGGATGTTCTTTACATCAATCTAGTGACCATCACCTGGATCGGCCTTATAGCGTCTATATATGCTCAAAGCATATGAGACATTAGGTCACATACATTTCAAAAAATGTACGAGCTCTGGGAGGGTTGTCAACAGCTTTCTAGATCTATCCCAGTAGATCTTTATTCCTAGAATAAAGCCTGCTTCTCCCAGGTATACCATAGAGAATTTTAATGAAAGCCAATCTTTAACCGATTATATTATGGGAATGTTATTCAAAATAAGTAATGCACTGTTTAATGCATATCTTGTGAATGAAATTGGTAGCTCAGAGCGACTCATCATTAACCTTACCATGTCTAACAAAGTTCGGTTTCTCTGTTCGGACACACCGTCAAATTGAGGTGGAGGAGTCCACTGTGAAATAATACCATACTCTTTCATGTAATCTTGAAACTTATATGTTTAAGTATTTTACACTATGGTCCGACCATAATGTTTTTAATACTTTTATCTGTCTGTTTTCTTACTTCGTGTCGAAACTCTTTGAATTACTCAAAAGTTTCTGACTTGTGTTTCATAAGATACACATAACCGTAACGCGATGCCACATCCGTAAAGGTTACGAAGTATTCATATCCACTTCTAGCCCAGCTAGACATGGTCCCACTTACGTCACAATGAACGAGGGCTAACAGATCGGTGGCACTTGAACTTTTACCAAGTAAAAGTTGTTTTACGCATTTTACCTAATAAACTAGATTCGTAGACATCAATTGAATTAGAATCAAATCTATCCTAGTATCCACTCTTCGAAAGTGTGGATATACGAGTCTTGTTAATGTGTCCCAGACAACAAAGCCACTTATAAGTCTCAACAGATTTATAAAGTTTGAGCTTTTTGTTTGTCATATTATATGTTTGAGATTCATTTATATTCTAAATATAAATACTGTTATTCATATCTAATGTGTATATCTCAATATCATCTTTATAAACAAAACACTTAGTGTTCATGAACATAAAGGTATACCCACAACGGGTTAAACTAGATACAGAGATAATGTTCCTAGTCAAACTAGATACATTATAACAGTCTCCCAATTTAAGTATATGCCCAAAGGGCAGTTCCAAAAATTAGGTTCCCATAGCCAAAACAACGACTTTCATCCCGTTTCCAACTCATAGGTCGATCTCAACTGAAGCCAGTCTCCTGCTAATCAGCAGATCCCGCACATCAGTACATATGTTTATGTACCATATCCAGTATCTAAAATCCAATTTTAAAACCAGCAGTGTACATGTTTATAACAAACATACCTGAAGTCGGAGCCTTGCCCGTCTTCTATTCCTTCATGTCTGCCTTTGTCCATATGGCACTCACGCTTCCAGTGACCCCGTTTGCCACAGTTTAGGCAGACATCTTGGGATATGTCCTTTGTCTTCCCAGAAGACTGTGACGATTTAGCATTGCCATTTTCTTCACACACACAGAAGCCTTCGGCCAAGTCTTGGCCTTCTGGGATGTCGAAGTAAGATGCGTCTTGCGCTTCTTGCCCTTTTGTAAGCTCTGGCTATGTCTCATTGAGCATAACCATTAACTCTCCAAGAGTTTTCTATTGCAATTAGTACTTCTAAGATCTAAGAATAGATCTATGAAGATCCTTCAATTTCAATATCATACTATAAGGATCTAATCCTTAGTTCTGACGAAGAAATTAAGGAGTCATTGCGGCAAACATAATGGATTGAGCACTAAAGTTATCATCACCATGAGTCTTCCAAAGCTCATGCTCCACTATTTGCTCAACTCCGGGCTCAGGCCCGAGATGTCACTCTATCAAATAAAGTAATTTCTTGGCTCCCAGGACTATCCTGAGGTTTTATTCCCAATTTGAAAATTGAAGCCTCTTAAAGACATTTCACCCAGGATTATGTTTTAAACGCTAATCTTTCAGTTATCTTGATTCCAATAGTCCAACTATCCGATCAACGATTTCGGGTACAATCAAATATAATGATTACTATAGTCTAACTATATAATCAACTACTATTTGATTAGTGAAATTCAAATATATTGATTACTATAAATCAATTATATAATCAACTATAAATGAAGTAGTTTGAATACAGTCCAACTGTTTAATTAAAACAACAATTGAATATTAGTCCAACTAATATATATATATATATTTTAATGACGAAAAATGAAATGAGCGTGTGTTGGCAAGTAGTTAAACGAAATTGCAAATTTGATACTTGCCTCCTACTATTTTTCGGCGAGCCTCTAACCTTCTATGGAGTACTCGGGAAAACTAGTTTCCTAGTGGGCTAGGATCCCGTTAATTAACACAAAACCTTGACTTTGGCCAACAAATTGAATGAAACTTAACTAGGTAGATCTCTAAGATCAATTGGATCCCATCCAATTCCTAGATCCAGTAGGTGGACCTCCAAGTCCGAAACATATATCCAATATATGCCAATATATTTGATATATTCCCTAACCTTTTTTCCTCTGAATCAACTAAGCCTTGGCTTTATCTCAACAAGCTTAATGAAACTAGTTAAGCCCCCATTGACAGTGGGAAAGCTTCGTAATCGAAGCCGATGAACAAGAAGTGACCTTGACTTTGGCCAACAAATCACAACTTTCCCAAGGCATATGATATGGAACAAAGCTTTTGTGATTCAAACACATCCGCGATGGACAAAGGTCTTGACTTTGGCCAACAAACCAGTGCCAATCTTGGATATTGAGAGAGAATCACTCAATGGAAGGAAAAACGCTTAATATAAAATGAGGGTTTTTGTCGCGATTTGGCAACCAATTTATTATCTTTAATTAGGTCTCATCATACACCCTTAAACATGCATTCTAAAAGCATATTAAGGCGCGATAAAATAATAATGATATGCGGATGGATATACAACAAATTGTTCCTAGAACAAATCTCTCCATTTCCTTTCCCCGGCTAGCACAATTCTAACTTCTACCCAATTAGATAATACAATAAAGAAACCTCATTAACATTGAGGGGAATTTGTGAGAAGAGAATTACAAAGAGTCAAGAGATACAAGGCTGGACACGCAGGTCCAATTTAATAAATTCTAAATTTATTACAATAATTTCCAAAATTGCCCTTACCCACCTAATATCCATCTGATATACATTATCCATACATACATCCAAGTATTCACACAAATCATGTTATCAATCAATCTAATCCAATTAATTAATCTTTGATTAGTGACCATCCAATGTTCAAACAACGATTTGATTTGCGCGAGTCCAACTCGTTTTAAGAATAAGTACTCAAATTGTGTATTCTTGAAAGTGGCTTAGTTTAATTTTAATTGTTTCTTGTATTTTATTTTGTTGTTTTGCTCGAGGACTAGCAAAATTTTAGGTTTGGGGGTGTGATGAGCGGAAAATATATCAATATTTACCGCCCCTTTTACTTAATATTTTGTTTAGTTTCTCGGGTTTGATGAACGTTTTGATGTGTTTTAGTTTATTTTGCAAATAAAATAATATTGGGACACAATGAAATCATTTAGGACGAAATGTGGGTCAAATAAGGGCAAAAATTGGACTTGACATATTAATTTTGGAGATTGGAAACTTGAAAGGGCGTTTTAACGAAGTGCAGTTTTGGAAATTCCAATTTTGTGCATTTATCGTAATTTGGGCATAACTTTTTACTCCGATATCAGATTGAGCTGATTCAAGTTCCAGATTAAAGAAGACTCAAAGATCTACAGCTTTGAAAGACAAAATAATTTCGAATTCTGAAGATTTCATGCCCGAATCGATGAACATCCAGAAGTGTGTTGTGTGTAATTATTAAAGTCACTTTCAATCATTTTCAAAGCAAAAAAAAATTAATAAATAAATAATAAAAATTATCAAATCATCACCAAACATGATAAGAGATTAGTGGAGCAATTAATAATGGATTTGGTGGAGCAATTAGTGGAGTAATTAGTGGAGCAATTAATAATTGATTTGGTGGATGATTTGATGGAGGCAAGATTTTGCCTATAAATACCAAGCCATTTCATTAGTAAAATTCATACTTTCTTATAAGGAATTCCTTAAGAATACTAAGAAGATTGTATCTTGTTTGTTTATTTACAGCTTTCAGTAATTAATTTCCGCTTTCGCACTTTCATTTCTTTACTTTTCAGTTTTTACTTTCCGCAATTTACTTTTACGCACAATACTTTTCTTTCTTTAATTTTCAGTTTTTACTTTTCATTAATGAGGAGGTAACTCCCCTTTGCTGGGGTAAAAGGTAAAACTTTTATTACTAATATTTAGATTAATCTCCCTTAATTATAATATATAAACTAGTTAAAACCTGAATTAACGAGGATACCGCCATATTGGTCGGTTGATAATTATTTAAATTGGTTTTAACCTGACTAAACTGGATACCGCATGATTGGTCGGTTGGTAATTAATTATTAATTTGACTAAATCTGAATACCGCCTATATGGCTGGTTGGTAATTATCATGCAAAGTTAATATATTATATTAAGGGAGATATCTAAAATAGAAGTAATAAAAGTGGATCATTTTACCTCAGCATTTTCTTTTATTGTACTTTTACTTTATTTACTTTTCAGCAATTTACTTTCAGCATTTAGTTTTCAGCAATTTACTTCAGCATTTACTTTTTAGTATTTACTTTTCAGCAATTTACTTTCAACATTTACTTTTCAGTAATTTACTTTCAGCATTTACTTTTCAGCATTTAATTTTCAGTATTTAATTTCAACATTTACTTTCCGTCATTTACTTTTCAGCAATTAACTTTTTAGCATTTTACTTTATGTCTTTTATTTTAAGTCTTTACTAGCCCTAGTTATGTGTTAGTTATCTGGGGTTGTGATGAATTCTAATATCACCGGTTTATAAGGGTTATTTTATAGTTTGGGTAATTTAAAGGTTTACTTATTAAGTCTTAAGCTTAATGCTTCTTGTTGTCTGATCACCAATAAGATTGATGTGGTAAATCTAAAATGAACTAGACATAAGGATTTTAGGTTTCAGCCTTAGACTTAATAGCCCACGATCTTCCTTGAGGATAAATAACCTTTAATAGATTTCCTTACAGGATAGACATATACCTGTCGGGCGGGGGTAGCCAGAATTGGAACTTAAACTTAATGAATCCAGATAATTTGGTTGACATAGATATATGGTTCAATTGGGGTTAAACGGGTATTTGCGTCTGACCATCGACAGAGGCTTTTGCATAATTTCGTGTTCCAGGTTAGTAAACTGATTTATTACACAAACATAAAATAATCACTTCATCTTTTAAAAGATATTAGAATGATTCACAACCCTAGATCTTTGTGTCTTTTTTTATTTTCCTTAGTATTTTCTTATCTTTTTATTTATTTATTTATTTTGCAAAAACAATCAACCAAATCAATCAAGCAATCATTCTCTTCACCCTCAATTAGATATTTGTAAATAAATAGATTCAATAATTAATACACAACAGTAGGAATTAAGTCCTCGTGGGATCGATATTTTTATACTACTTGAACGATATGTGCGCTTGCGTTATACGTGTGTGTTTACGCTGGTCAAGTTTTTGGCGCCGTTGCCGGGGACTTATTTTTCTTGAGTTATTAATTTTGAAGCTATCTAATTTACTTGTATCTAATTTTCTTTATTTTTATTCTCTTTCTTTTGTTTTCAGGTGATTGAAAAATGGAACATTATTGGGAGATTGAGAGATCACGAGCTTTACTAGAAGATACACCCCAAATCTGGGAGCAACAGTCCGATTTTCTGAGGCCTGTTGTCCAGCCCAACAATTATCACTGGATGCCAGAACCAAGCAATACCACATTTGGTCAACAGAATGCAATGTGGAGATTTGACATATGTAATGGTAACCATCCTAGAGATTATTGCGAATACAACTACATCCAGGGTAGCAGAGCTATCAAGATCCTTCATGGTATGACGAGCCATCACATTTCACAAAACCACATTTTCCATCTTATCCACCACCCACCTACAATGATCTTCATCAACAAACAGAAGAAGATCAGATGATTGACATGCTCAAAGATGTGTTCAAGAAACGAGATGAAAAGATGGATACAATGCTTGAAATATTCCAGAATCAACTCAAAAGTATTCAGAGTCAAATAGAATCCATACAGGGAATGACAGCTCAGATCAGACAATTAACAGAAAACCAGAACTTCATACCTCAAGAAGCATTTTTAGATGACACTGATGAAGCCTTCAAGTACCCAGAGATCCACAATGACACCTTAACAGAGGAGGAGGCTGAGCAGTATCAACAACCAGAAGGTATCAGTTCAGGAGCCCGAACCAGCAAAGTCTCGATTTGATTTTTATTATTCAGATTCTGACGAGGATGAAACTGATCTATTTGTACCAACTGCACCAACAACGGAGGATCAAACTTTTAATCCTCAAAATGAAGATCTTGGAACATGCTTTACCATGATGTTTGAAGAAGATCTATCTGAGCCATCCATTCCAGTCGTATCAGATGATGAAAACCTAATGTCAAAAACATCTTTTCATCCTCAGGTTGACAATTTTGAAGCATGTATTTCACAGATGACAGATGAAGAGCTGAATACAGAAATTTTCAAATACATCTGTGAAGAAAAGGTGGAGCAAGAAGCAGAGCAAATAGAGGAGCAAATGTTTGACCTTAATAAAGATCCAGAGCATTCAGGAGAAACATCGTTGTTTTGGGGAGTACAAATCAAAGATATCGCCCAGAAGCTTGACAGAATGGAACTCCCATTCCAAGTCAAGCACCATACGAGACCTCCTGATTTTCTTTCTTTCTTTGTAGGAACCACTGGAGCAACAAGGAGCAAAAAGGTGGCACAAGCACTAAATGGGACAAAATTTTTGCTACTACCTTACCGTTGGAAGAGACCCTTCAAAAGCAACGCTCATGGGATTGTCTTTAATCGAACATCCAAAACGACGCTGAAACCTCATTGACAGATGGATTTCAGTCACGTCTGGCTAAAGACGAAAAATTTAGCGCTAGCAGGGACGCAACCCATGCAATTTGTTGTAATTTCTGTTTTCATATTTTGTGTATACATGTTGTAGAGTTTTTAATTTTGTGTGTTGTTTTGTAGGGAAAAACACAAACGGAGCATTTTAAGACAGAAGGAATGGTGTTTGGAAAAGATAAGAGATAATTCTTTAGAGATGGCTGAGTAAGGAATTGATTCTTAAGTCGCATCCTAATGAATTTATACTAAGCGAGTGGCGTATTGCGTAAACAATTCTGTTGCCTTAATAATTGTTTTGATTTGCTTTTCTTTTGTTATTTTCTTTTATAGACAAGATCCAGACTTTTTGACCTTCCATGATTTCTTTTGTTGTTTAGCAAACAAACGTCCTCTGGAAGATACTAGTGCTATTATTACTCACCCTTTTCAGATTCTATAAATTCAACTCATCATTGCACTTTTGAAGACATCCAGAGTAAAACATGGAAGCCACTTTAAGAAGACGAGTTGAAAACATCTGTGTGTTTTGCGGTAGTAGTGTTGGTACTAAACCACAATACGTAGAAGCAGCATATGAATTGGGTCGAGTCTTAGCTGTAAGGAATATGCACTTAATATATGGCGGAGGTAATCTTGGACTAATGGGGATCGTTTCAAAGGCTGTACAGGAAGGAGGCAGTCACGTTTTGGGAATCAGCCCAAAACCCTTGGCAGAGGCAAATCTTATTGAACCATCAAACGGAGAGGAACTGATCGTGTCAGGTATGTCTGAACGACTGGTAGAAATGATTAACCGTGCTGATGCTTTTATTACTTTGCCAGGTGGCTTGGGTACATTGGAGGAAATTTTTATTGTGTTATCTTGGGCGAACCTGAACATACACCAGAAACCGCTTGGACTGTACAACGTTTAAAGATTTTATGATTTTCGTTGTGTGTTTCTTGATGATGCTCGGAGAAATGGGTTCGTGTCAAAACCTATGAAAGAACTCCTCTTCACTGCCAGAACTGCTCCAGATCTAATAGACCAACTCTTAGCCTATGAACCACAATTGACCCTGTCCTTTCAAAGATAAATTGGTCCGAGGACGATCGTGGTAAAAGGCGTTGTGTTAATCTGGATCTTAACCTTTAATTTCCTGTAAAATTTCAGCTAACCAGGTACTATCTTCTACACTCTTCTTCTACTGTTTAAGACATTGAGGACAATGTCTCATTTAGGTTTGAGGGAGGGAATTAGTTGATCAGTACCTTATTTTTAGTTAGTGTGTTGTTTTTATTTTTAGTCCAAAATTTTTCGAAAAATACAAAAAAAAATTGAAAAATTTTCAAAAATTACAAAAATATTTTGCGTATTTGTGTTTTTATTTTGACTAAAAATGTGAAATTGGTAAGAGATAGCTGAGTAAGGAGTTTTCACTCCTGAGACGTTCTCAAGCCTAATTCGGAAAAAATTGATTTTTATTTATTTCCTTTTGAATTATTTAATTTGTGAATTCTCCATAATACTGACTAAAAAGGATATTCATATGCTCAGTTAGCAGTTATTATCAACATGCATATAACATACAGACATGAGTTGTAATTGAAAAGTTTATAATATTTAGTGCTATAGTTTAATGGAGAAAGCATCTCAAAAAGTGATGGAGTAAAAAAAAAAAACGTTTGAGATCCGAGTTATTAAGTCTGTAAGGGTGTTTTAACACCTAGTGCCCTAAACCAACTGGTTTGGGAGTCACTGGCCCAAAGCCCGCTACATGGATCAAAGATGCTGCAAAAATATATATATTTGAAGTCTGAGTAATTAAGTCCGTAGGGGTGTCTTAACACCTGATGCCATAAAGCCAACTGGTTTGGGAGCCACCGACCCAACACTCGTTACATAGATGAAAGATATTGTATATAAATAAAAAAAAATCAAAAAAAAAAAAAAATCAGAAAAATGAGAAAAATTATTCCATTGCTACAAAAAGGTGTAAATTCTGATAAAACTTTAGGACAAAAATATTACTCTCTTATCAACTGCACTTGTGACTGTTGTGGGCAAAAATGAGTTGTTAATATTTTATCGGCTGTGTATATGGAGAATGGTAAAAATAATCAGAGAGTTTACTTATTCGGTAATTTAGAATGAAATAAAACAACTATTGACTTGGAGTAGAAGTTTCACTTGATTAGTCACTAACTTCTTTATTCTCTTTTCTCTTGTCTTTTTGCTTTTATGTGCATTAGTTTTATTATCTTTTTACTTTTCTAAAACGTTTGTGGGTATCGTTGCTGTAAGCCCTCACAGACTATAACTCGTCCACTAGGGACACCTAGGGGTTTAAAGGCTTGTTGCATATGCTAAATGTAACTGTGATCCCTACGAAAGTGGCTTAGTTTAATTTTAATTGTTTCTTGTATTTTATTTTGTTGTTTTGCTGAGGACTAGCAAAATGTTAGGTTTGGGGGTGTGATGAGCGGAAAATATATCAATATTTACCGCCCCTTTTACTTAATATTTTGTTTAGTTTCTCGGGTTTGATGAACTTTTGATGTGTTTTAGTTTATTTTGCATAAAATAATATTGGGACACAATGAAATCATTTAGGACGAAATGTGGGTCAAATAAGGGCAAAATTGGACTTGACATATTAATTTTGGAGATTGGAAACTTGAAAGGGCGTTTTAACGAAGTGCAGTTTTGGAAATTCCAATTTTGTGCATCTATCGTAATTTTGGGCATAACTTTTTACTCCGATATCAGATTGAGCTGATTCAAGTTCCAGATTAAAGAAGACTCAAAGATCTACAGCTTTGAAAGACAAAATAATTTCGAATTCTGAAGATTTCATGCCCGAAATGATGAACCATCCAGAAGTGTGTTGTGTGTAATTATTAAGTCACTTTCAATCATTTTCAAAGCAAAAAATAAATTAATAAATAAATAATAAAAATTATCAAATCATCACCAAACATGATAAGAGATTAGTGGAGCAATTAATAATGGATTTGGTGAGCAATTAGTGGAGTAATTAGTGGAGCAATTAATATTGATTTGGTGGATGATTTGATGGAGGCAAAATTTTGCCTATAAATACCAAGCCATTTCATTTGTAAAATTCATACTTTTTCTAAGGAATTCCTTAAGAATACTAAGAAGATTGTATCTTGTTTGTTTATTTACAGCTTTCAGTAATTAATTTCCGCTTTCGCACTTTCTTTTCTTTACTTTTCAGTTTTTACTTTCCGCAATTTACTTTTACGCACAATACTTTTCTTTCTTTAATTTTCAGTTTTTACTTTTCAGTAATGAGGAGGTAACTCCCCTTTGCTGGGGTAAAAGGTAAAACTTTTATTACTAATATTTAGATTAATCTCCCTTAATTATAATATAAACTAGTTAAAACCTGACTTAACGAGGATACCGCCATATTGGTCGGTTGATAATTATTTAAATTGGTTTTAACCTGACTAAACTGGATACCGCCTGATTGGTCGGTTGGTAATTAATTATTAATTTGACTTAATCTGGATACCGCCTATATGGTTGGTTGGTAATTATCATGCAAAGTTAATATATTATATTAAGGGAGATATCTAAAATAGAAGTAATAAAAGTGGATCCTTTTACCTCATCATTTTCTTTTATTGTACTTTTACTTTATTTACTTTTCAGCAATACTTTCAGCATTTACTTTTCAGCAATTTACTTTCAGCATTTACTTTTAGCATTTACTTTTCAGCAATTTACTTTTCAGCAATTTACTTTCAGCATTTACTTTCAATAATTTACTTTCAGCATTTACTTTTCAGCATTTAATTTTCAGTATTTAATTTCAGCATTTACTTTCCGTCATTTACTTTTCAGCAATTTACTTTTCAGCATTTAATTTATGTTTTTACTTTAAGTCTTTATTAGTCCTAGTTATGTGTTAGTTATCTGGGGTTGTGATGAATTCTAATATCACCGGTTTATAAGGGGTTATTTTATAGTTTGGGTAATTTAAAGGTTACTTATTAAGTCTTAAGCTTAATGCTTCTTGTTGTCTGATCACCAATAAGATTGATGTGGTAAATCTAAAATGAACTAGACATAGGATTTTAGGTTTCAGCCTTAGACTTAATAGCCCACGATCTTCCTTGAGGATAGATAACCCTTTAATAGATTTCCTTACAGGATAGACATATACCTGTCGGGCGGGGGTAGCCATAATTGGAACTTAAACTTAATGAATCCAGATAATTTGGTTGACATAGATATATGGTTCAATTGGGTTAAACTGGGTATTTGCGTCTGACCATCGACAGAGGCTTTTGCATAATTTCGTGTTCCAGGTAGTAAACTGATTTATTACACAAACATAAAATAATCACTTCATCTTTTAAAGATATTAGAATGATTCACAACCCTAGATCTTTGTGTCTTTGTGTTATTTTCCTTAGTATTTTCTTTTGTCTTTTTATTTATTTATTTATTTTACACAAAACTACAATCAACCAAATCAATCAAGCAATCATTCTCTTCACCCTCAATTAGATATTTGTAAATAAATAGATTCAATAATTAATAACAACAGTAGGAATTAAGTCCTCGTGGGTTCGATATTTTTATACTACTTGAACGATACGTGCGCTTGCGTTATACGTGTGTGTTTACGCTGGTCAACACCTAATACACTACGATTCCAGTATACCCAGAAGAGACGTATACAAAACCTGTTAAAGCCCCGGAAGACCAAAACCAAAGTATACTGATTGTCGCAAGTATAGCGATACAAGTCAGGTTAAGACCAAAACACCTACCTGATTCGGATTCCCATAGACACATAGTCATACTACCAATGGGATTCGATGGGTCTATCCAGAGCGAAGCTGTTCCGTACCATCGGTAAACAGAACCTCCTATTACACTGCATGAGGGTACTCAATACCCAATATATGAGAACTATGTCGTTACGCTTCCTTAACACGCACAAGTGTAATACTAGTCTATTCCGCATTATCGATGTCTAGTCTCGATAATACTACGACTAGGATATTTAATGATTAAACCTTAATGGATTAATATTGTCTCATATCTTATTAATCCGGTACTAATCATAGGACTTTTATCATTTATATATCTTGGTAATCTAATTACAAATGATAAAAAGAGCAATTTCCTTTGTCACATAGTTAATTTGTACAATAACACCATATTTGTACAAATAGTGATGCTATGAGTCATAATTATCCAACAGATATGACAAGTCACAAGCAATTCAATTACTAATAGAACTCTAAAACATTCAAATTATGTATAGAATCAATTACTTGTAAAACATTTTATTTTTAATTTTTCATAAAACTACTTTTTCAATGCAGTTTCAACTCGGTTACTAAATATACGAGTGTCTTAAATATTGTTCAGCATTAAAACAAATATCGAATGCAGAGAAAATCTGTTGAATATGCAGTGAACAAGTTTATTTTTTTTTCGCATGCAAAAATAATTTTTTAATAACCCCACAATATATATGACATTACTGATAATGATGATAATGATAATAAAGTTAAACTTCATCAAACATGCTCATAACCGAAACAGTGGGCTAGCTATTATCTATAGAATAAATTCAAAGTGCTTGAAAGCAAAATTAAATTTAATGAGCGAAATCAGAATTTGCTTTATATAATAACTCTAAATATTATCATGCTGGCTTATCAAATAAAATAACTTTTCATCATGCAATCATGGCAGAATATCATAGATTACATTTTCAAATACTACATGCATGATATATATTATTCCTAATTAATATTTAGCATGCCAATTTATCAATACAAAATCTATCAAACTTAAAAAAACCGAAAGCCAGACTAGAGATATACTATGATACCAAATCTTAGCCAATTAATGACAAACATAACATGATTATCAAAATCATGGCTTAAGCCGGGAACTTAGCTCCAGCTATAGCAAATTAGTTTCTTCAAGCGCAAATCACACAATCCAAGATGTTTCCACAGGGAGTCGAAAGCCTGACAAATTAATTTGTATTTTAATTGTATCATTAAATTCTTCTAGTCTATCCAACATTATAAAATTCCTGTAAATTGATAGAAGATGTACAGACTTGTTGTTAGACCATGGACTTTTATCTTTTTCTGAAAAAACGTACCAAAATGCATGTCTTCTCCGATCAAAAAGATATATATAGTAGGGGATAAGATGAGCCATTATCCCTAAACTTTAGATAATCAACTAAGAGAGAGATCATATGAGTTATAAATTATTGGAATGAAGTTATTTTAATTTAAAACTTTAACTGATAAGAGATAAAGTTGTAGTTAACTATAACATCCCCGATCTGGGAGATGCTACCGACAGGGGATAGACCGTACTAACCCCATAAGCCTCTGACTTACCGACTGTGAACAATATTGTTACTCTTTTCAAATATAACCTCCCATATGGAACCAATTCCCAAAACCAAGACATCGCACAAAATATTTCATAAATGACTGAATATATAAATATAAACTATCTTATCGATAAATGAATTCTCACATACATCTCTAGTATACAACTATCTGGACTATACTTCACTTAACTTGACTGGACTCAAACTCTGATGGACTCTTACTCATTCTGACTAACACGGGTTGACTCCAAACCCTAGTGACTGCATCAGTATCCATCCTCCCGAGCTCGTCCACCGAGAATACTTGCAAGAATAGAAAACTTGGAGTGGAGGGTTAGATCATCATACGATCTAAGTGAGTGGACGCAAAACTGAAAAACTGATATAAAAGCATTGGTTCTAAAACCAAAGTTTCAGAAATAACTTTATATGAAAACTCTTTTCTGGAAAAACTTCGTCTGAAATCTCTCTTATAAATCTTATCTTTCTAAATCTACTTTCTGAAAACTGTTTCTAAAATGTAATTTCTGAAAATTATTCTTTGGAAGTCTGGTATCTGAAAACTGATCTGTATCTGGAAAACTTGACGTATGAGGGCGTTACGTATCGTCGTCCCCAATACGCCTATCTGGAGCCAGAAATGCAAAACCATGACTTTGGGGCGCTACGTATCGCCGTCCCCCAAAGCATGCCACTCTTGTCCTTAAAATTGGTGGTCTTGGGGCGTTACGTATCGTCATCCCCCAATCCACTGAACTAGAGCCGGTAGTGCTAATCCATGATACTACCTGACCCTGAAACTAGGGTCTAGGGGCGTTACGTATCGCCGTCCCCTTAGCCCTGAACTAGGATCTGGGGGCGTTACGTATCGCCGTCCCCCAAGTCCTCTACATGTGCACATGTTCTCTGTCTGTCAATTCCATACTGTATCAAGTTACATATTGGGGTGGATTTTTCCCCCATGCCCCGAAAAATCATAAATCGCAAGCTTTTAAAATTGCTTTTCTAAAACATTTCTTACAAATAAAAAATACTCTTTCATAAATAGCTGTGATCAAATCGGCTAACGCCCTAATTGCTTAAAAATAAGTCTTATATGAAAAATTACATAATGAAAATCAGCTTTAAAGGATAATGTCCACTCCCAGGTTTGAAGTTCGGCTGGCGTAACATCATTGCACCGAAAGGATTTGTGATTCCTTATTTTTTTGTGTTTTCTTTATCTACCAAAATTCTCATGCATTGTGAAAGCCTTTCTTCTATATCTTCTTTTCTTCTTCCCTTCTCCTCCTCTTCTTATATTCTTCTTCTTCTCTTCTTTTTCTTCTTCCTCTTCTCTTCCTCTCCCACGTTTCTCTCTTTCTCATTTTTCTTCATTTTTCTCATTTTTTTGAAACATTGAATAGTAGCCCTCTTTTATACTATGACTCATTTGTTATTTGGAAACATATGGAAAAATGTAGAATGTGGGGAAATTTGAGATCTCCAAATATTTTTTATCTACATTTTAGACTTACTTACTGGTCCGAATTTGGAAAAATATTCAACATGGAAGTCGTAGATGTCGATCTCAGCTTTCTGACGATATAATATTCATAAAAATCAGAGTTCGTATGAAAAGGTTATGGCCAAATATCATGGGTTGTCCGGGAGTGTAACATCATAGAATTTCGCATCGGAGTTTCGAAGAATTAATCGTTTATCCCTGAAGTCGTTCCATGAATATATACATGCTCAAACATAATTTATGTTTACAACAACTCTCATTCCGTGATATAACAGTACTACAGTGCGACAGTAGTAGATGCTACCGGTAGTTACAAATTCTCTCCCCCTTAAATAGGATTCGTCCTCGAATCCTCTTTAAACTTAGATCTTTATTATTAGGTCACTGGATTATGGGTTCCTTACAAACATCGTACTGTACAGCAACTATTCTGTGTCTTCGGGGTTTCTTTTTATCTCAACTATGAGGACCTTTATCCGGGCTGATCATTTACCAATTAACTAGTTAGCATATAAGATTCTCCATCTTTCTTATATTTGACTCATACATCAAACTTATGTCATACTTGATAAAACTCTACTTCAGAATTCATAGCTTCCTTTAAGTTCCTTACTAAGAAGTACTACTTCATTTTTATTTCATAAGATCTTAGCTAGGAGGACTATTTTATTTCCGAACATCTAGTTGGGCTCAACCTTCTTTGTCTCCAAGGAAATCCCTTTCTCTAAATCTTTAATTATATACGATTAAGTTCTCCTTAGCTATTACCTTTGACCCTCACTAGAGATACTGGTGACTTATGGTTAGGCTTCCCATACTCCCTTTTCAGAACCGATAAGTTTATAGGAGTGGTCCTTATCATTATTAACAATGCTTGTATTCGATACTCTTTAGCTGCACTTGTTTAACTTGATCTGAACATTCTTTCTCATATCTTAGCTAGTTACTCTTTATATTCTCCTCGCCGAGCTCAAACTGCTTATGAACGTCTTTCTTCAAGTTCCAATATCTCTGCTTATTTAAGGGGTTTAGGGCTTCCTAACTTACAGGTACTATCTACCGAGATTCTTGTATTACTCTATTTGTTACTTCGATCTGATTGCTGTTCTTTTCTTTCATCAACGTGTTTCCTATACCTGATTGCATGCTAAGATACCTCCTCTTTATTGTTTTCCTACTATAGTAAACTTATTTTCTAGGTTCTATACTATACTATATTTCTGCAACACTCACTTAGTATTTTCTCATATTGTCGTTGCACCTTTACCGTTTTACTTCAAAACTTTGTGTCTGCTAACCTTGTCATCTTCTCTCCCGCTCTATTCTGTAACTGAAACTTCTACGACCTATATCTCTATCTTTTTATTTGAAGGATATGAACTCTAACATATCTCTAGTCTTGTTTAACACTGTTATCTTGCATTCTTATCATTGCTTAACTAGTACTTCCTTTCTTCATTGTCTTATCTAATAATTTCTCTTCTAGATTTCTCACTTAAAGCTATTTCCTTTCCTATTCTGTGCTGGTACTGTTTTCTAAAGGTTTTATGTTTTAGTCTTTTATCACTATACTTCCACTTCTTCCTGGGAATTTCTTAAGGTAATACTCAAGGTCCATCTCCGCTGCTGTTGTTTAACGAGGGTTGGGAGGGTGAGGATCGATCTTGATGCCTTTCTGGTGGTGATAACCTCATCCACTACCCATGTTGTGTTTGCGTGTTCTATTCATCTATAAGTCCGAGATTCCCATTTTGCTAGTTCTCGCTCTCACACTAAGATACTCCCACTAGGTTCTATGAGTTGTCTCCTTTTTCAAATTCACTATTGATTCGCTATCCGACTATCGATTATACTATCCTTTTTCACGAGCCTTTTCTAGAATTATACTCTCTAAATACTTCATCATTTTGCTTTTATACCCCTTTCTACTAGTCTCTGTTGTTTGACCATTTTAAGTCTTTATTCTTTCTCAAAATCCTGCTATACTCTATATGTTATTCTTCCTTACGAAGTCTATCCAGCTACTTAAATTTTTTTCTTCTCATCTTAGTCCTTTGAACTCTTTATATCCTTACTCTTCTGGAAACTCTATCAACTTCAATTACTTAAGTCATCTTTTACAGAATCTTTAATTCAGGTACTACTCTTTACCTAGTCTTTTTCTTCTCACCACCTTGAGACTCTTTATAAATTGCTCACTATGTTCCTGAGAATCGTTCTCTCTGACCTCTTTGTACTTCTAAGTGTTTTTTTTACGGGCTCCTTAATTCAACGATGGTTTTTAGACTTAGTTCAACCTATTGTAACTTCAAACTATTCTATCTCATACTTCTTATCTATGATTCATGGAACTCATTGATTTAGCTGTCTAATTATCTCGCAATTACTCTGCCTCACTGGGTTCTTTTCTTTACTGGGCTCTAAATTGAGAATGGATATATGTTCATGTGTCTGGTTCGATGTCTATATGCTTTACTAGAATCAAAGTTTCCGGAAGGAAATGTCCTTATTCATTCTGCAGGAAATGGGTCGACTACTCCATGTCTTGGGTCCCACAACTATTATCAACTTTATATACTACTATCTCCTCATTATGTTATCCTTATGCCTGAATTGTACTGAATTTCCTTATTTCTTCTGTTTTCCTTCTTACTATTTTCAGATCATATCTCTTTGGTGTTATGCCATATTAGTGAGGCTAGTGGTGTTTCGTTCTTCTGACTATTTCCTATATCCATGTTCTCAGCTATCTGCTATAATCGCAGCTATGACATCTTGTTCTACTGTCCATACTAATGCTTTTGTCACTTTAATTATCTCCAACCTCTCAGATTTATCCTGGTATACTTCCACGGATTTCTATTGACTTGGGCTGATATGTAGGTTCTGCTATATTAGATCTATTCTGTAGACTTCTACTAGTCTTGCGAGCCTTACGCGGTCTTGCCTTGATCTTTGGGCTATACTAGTTTCTCTTCTTTGTATCTTTGAAAACTTCCTTAATATTTTTTTTCTGTGTAATTTACCTTTTGGATCTTTCCATTTCTGAACTCTCGTCGGGGTTCTTACAGTCACCTATATGCTGCTAAGACTAGGGCAAACATCTTATGTCTTAACGAGTTTCAGTATCCTTGTTATGGTACTCTGTGTCCTGATAGAGTTTATTTATCATGTAGGTAGGTATTAGCTAGCCTCCATCAGGACAGCTTCCTTGATTGGCATCACGGAAGGGTAAGGGTCTGGGTAGGTTGGGCCTTATCTATTGGATTTCTTGGTTAGGACAAATGATCATTTTCTGATGTCATTCATCTTATTTGTCTGTGGGTCTGAGTTTGGGGAATCTAGAATCTCTGAATTATTATGGCATCTCACATGCATTAGTAGTCTCTATGACTATTCTTGATTTCTTGCTTTTTCTGCCTTATGGCTACCCTTGGTCATTCGGGGAAATCGCTATCTATATAAGACACTCGAGGCTCTTAAATCTATTTGAAAGAAATTTCAGAGGAGGGAAGGAATCTTACGTCTACTAGGCACTTTAATACTTGTTCGGGCTCTATCTATTCTCGTTACTACTATAGATTTTGGTATTTCCTTATCGATCTGATTCTATATCTCTACATCTTCCTACATCTAGTTGCTTTAGCATCCTTACATCTTTCTTTACTACTATGGGTTTTGATACATCCTTATTTATCTATTTCTGCTTCTTTATCTCTTATTAACTTTGATTACGACTACATATTCTTTTGATCATCTATATATCTCCTCATATTTTTCTTTCTAGCTTTCTCTTTCTCTTCCTACTTCCCTGGGTGGGTATCCTTTGAACTTTACCATTTCTCATTGTTTCCTTACTTTTCTCATCCCAGCTGGTTAACTAACTATGCAAACTTCCTACTTCTTATAGCTTTTTCTTCCCACTCTATAGGTAACTTTTCTTAGAATCTTACTGTCTGGTTTTATATCTCGTTTGTACTTATGGTAATGGGTCAGAATAACTTTCAAAAAATTATTAACGTGGATCAAGAGTATAGTTGTTCTCGTAAGGAACACTATTCAAATAATCTGGGAAAGCTTACTAACCTATCTATGGATCTTGGGTTTTATCAATATTTGATATGTTTTGTGTTATTTTGTAGATAAATAAGGTTTATGGACTTACTGGAAGCAATTCGGGGCTAAAACATCAGAAAACAGACAAAAAGGGTAAAAATGTAAATTTCCTACTAAAATGCGTCGTTTGCTAAAATACACCGTGCTAAACTGCGCCGCTAAAATGCGCCAGACACGTGTCACATCAGAGAATTTTTCTATCATGCGCACTTGCTAACATGGACCTACCACGTGTCAACATCACAACAAATCTGCTAATGTGCGCCGAACACGTGTCACCATCACATGCTGCCGACACTCATCATTGAAAACGTCATTACTTGCACCAATAATTCTGCCGATAGCCACGTTCACCATCCATCCCCGCGAAGCCCGTGCCACGAGTCCAAAATCAATGACGCATCGCGAATCGCAAGTTGTACGCGTAGCAACGCGCAAGACCAAGTGATGCCTATAAATTCGGCTCGATTTCATTTGCAAATTCATACCTTCCTAGAGTTCCTAATAGGGGACTAAGGATTGTATCTTGTTTGTTTTAGTTTTTGTAATTTAAATTAAGCTTTTTATTTATTTATTTACTTCAGTACTTTTAATTATGCACTTTTATTTTTAATAGTTTTATTTTATTTACTTTTTATTTCTTTTATGCTCAGTAGTTATTTACTGCTGGGGAAGGGTGAAACTTTTTATTATTATAATTTAGATTAATCTCCCTTAAATTATAATATATAAATTATCTTAAAACCTGACTTAATTGGATACCGCCTTTATGGTCGGTTGGACTTAATTAAATTGATTTAACCTGACTAAATTGGATATCGCCTTTATGGTCGGTTGAAATTAATTAAATCTGACTTAATCAGGATACCGCCTATATGTCGGTTGGTAATTATCACATAAATTTATATATATAATAAGGAGATTTCTAAATTAGAAATAGTAAAGGTAGATTAATCTCACTTAATTTATAATATGGAAATTGTAATTTAATGGATTAAAAGTTGATTCCGCCTTAATGGCTGGTTTTATTTATGTAACGTAATGTGACACCGCCTATATGGTTGGTTTTTAGGTGACAGATGATTACCGCCTATAAGCTGGTTTATGGATAAATAATTACACCGCCTTTATGGCTGGTTGAACTTAAATGGATAACACTGACAATTTCCATATTATAATAAAGTGAGATTTCTAAAAGTGGATCCTCTAACCCCCAGCATTTTATTTTTATTCTAGGGAAGTGATGAAACACAATATTAACAAGCTTAATAATTGATTTAATTATATTATGGGTAATTCTTTAGTTTGTTTATTGAATCTTAAGCTTAATGTTTTTTGTTGCCTGATCACCAATAAGATTGATGTGGTAAACTTAAAATGAACTTGGAAAAGGGATTTTAGGTTTCAGCCTTAGATTCAATAGCCCACGATCTCCCTTAAGGATGGATAACCATTAATAGATTTCGTTACAGGATAGGAATATACCTGTCGGGCGGGGTAGCCACAATTGGAACTGAACTTAATGAATTCGGTAACTTGGTTAACATAGACATATGATTAATTGGGTTATTTGGGTGTTTGCATCTGACCATCGACAAAGGTTTTTTTGCATATTTTTCGTGTTCCAGGTTAAGCCAAACTGAGTTATTACACATATATATGAGATCAATTCATCATTAGAATAATATTGTGTGGAATCACAACCCTAGATATTTGGTATTTTATTTTTTTCCTTGTATTTTCTTTGTGTTTTTATTATTTATTTATTTAGTAAATCCACATTCAACCACCTAATCAAGCATTCATTCCCTTCTCCCTCTAATTAGATACCTGTAATAAATAGTATCAACAATTAATAACAACAGTAGAAATTAAGTCCTCGTGTGGATCGATATTTTTAAACTACTTGAACGATACGTGTGCTTGCATTATACGTGTGTGATCAAGCCGGTCACCCACTGCAGTCACTGACTCCCTAGCCATGCTCTGATACCTGTTGGTTTCTATAATATGTCCCCAATCAAAGATTAAGCATGTGAAATACTATAAAGAATATATATTTAAACATGAAGTATGGCGGAATCATACTTACAATGCCTTGTGATGAAGTAGAAGATCAAATGGTAGAAGCTCCAATGGTGGAGGATTCGGCCAAGAGGAAGAAGAACACTTCAAGCTCCAAGCTCTTGTATTCCAAGCTCTTTGATGGTTTCCCTATCACCTCTTTTGATCCCTTGCTTGTGCTAGCAAAATGGAGAAGTGGAAGATCAAATCTTCCTTGCCCTTGTCTATGAAGCTCTCGGCAATTTGAGAGAGAAGAAGAGTTTTTGTAAAATGTTTTGATTAATTAATCTTTGTATTACCAAAAATCAATTTATATTTATGTTATAATTTATTAATTAATAATAAATCTATAACATAAACCATGCAATGGCTTAGAGTGTCAACACTCAAACTCCATGCAATGCCTTTGAGTGAAATGCACACTATCTCCATGCAATGCCTTAGAGTGTTATATACACTATTAACATGCAATGCCATATCAATGACAAGTGTCATGTGGGCCCCACACGTTTCCCATGAAAGTGGGCCACGTCCACTCACGCGTTCGGGTTCGATATTTCCGAAATACCGAGCTAGCGTCGCGACGTTAATTAAATCGGATTTAAATAAATAATAATCGCTCCTAGCGAAATTATTATTTACGTCGCTTACGAATTAATTCTTAATTAACTCGTACGCCCGAATTAAA